>JAQFVV010000356.1:675765-825878 GCA_028023455.1 Epiperipatus broadwayi | reverse complement strand
ACCTAATTTATTGTTTTACTTTTTGTATTGTCTTATATAGTTTCTTAAAATTTGGTCTCCTGTTTAGTTTTTTTTTTTTTTTCAGGTGTCATAAGACCAGCCGACGCGAACCCACAACAGCGTCTATAAGTAAAACTCAACTAATTGCTTGTATATGGCTGCTGTGATGACCTCGGTTAGTAACGCCGGATCGCTCCCTTGCTTGATATAAGTAATAATATATTTTTCAAAAAGACCTGGGATCTTTTGGTTGTTTTTTAAAAACCTTAATTATTTATTGTTTTTTAATTAAGCAGAATGTTTTAAAGAATATTTTGCAGCAGGACTAATATTGCGTAAAATGTTATATTGCTATTAAAGTAATATAAATAAGTTTTTTTGTTTGATATATTTAACATTTTTTTCATTTTATGATCAGTGGTACAAATGAATTTTTACAATCACTTGGACCATTTTTACAATTTCCGTAATCACTATATATGTTTCAATATATGTGTTTGATCTCTTTTACAAACTAAAACTATCCCACTGTTAGCAGTAGCATGAGTGAATTTTTTTATCTAAACAGGTTCTATAAATGTACATTATAAAATTTTTATATCTTGTATAATTGACATTAAAAAATATTTTATTTTCATCCTTGGATAAGTTCAAAAGAAATTCGATATATCTTCTTTTTTTTGTCGTAAAGTGCTTTGAAAAACTAAATAAACGAACCTAAAAATCCGTTAAATGCTACGTTTTTGTTTCTAAAAATACACTTACGTGAAATAATTAAAATATTTATTTGTTTCAATTTATCTTTTATTTAATTTTTACTGATCATATTTAATTTAATATTGATATTTTTATTTGATTTTACTCAATTCTTTTTAAATTTTTACTGTTTTGATATTTACTTAAACCGGAATTCTACCGCATTGTGACTGATTCACATCTGTTAATACTAAATAAATATAATCAAAGTAAGATTAAATAATGAAAATATTAGCAAAATTAACATTTACAAAATTCTCATCGTTTTATAGCTTATAGTTTTGCCTATTGGATCAATAAATTTCAAATAAAACCATAAATAAACCCAACAAATATACATCTACCCATTGAATTAGCACACAATTCAAAGTCAATCTACAATTATTTTATTGCATACAGAGCATATAAATTCTCAAATATATATATAAAGAATAAGTTATAGCAACTAATATTATTATATATAATACTTAATAACGTGGTGAGAGATATGTTTATGAAATAAATATGAGTAATTAAAATAATTAAATGGTATAAAACAAATTTAATATATATCTATATTACGCCATAAATCAATGTACAGCATAAATTTTAGGACTAATGATATGAACATTTTTCTTCCATATTAAAAGTAAATTATCAAAGCTGTCACTATGGGGTAAGTAGAAATCAGATGTTGGATACCTCTTTAACACTGCAGATATATTATTCATTAAGTGAAACTTATAGTATATATTTATATTAGAGATAACAACTAGTTTTAATAAAATGACAAAGGTAAGTTATTAATATATTCCCATAAAGTGGGTTGTATCACAATTGTATAGCAGAAAATTTGAAACCTGTCATTTAAATTGGCAATTTACCATCTATATATATACTGAACAAATGATGGAAGATATATGTAAAAGATTGTAGATCTGGATTAACTGATGAATGATGGTTCAGCTAAAAAATGCAATTGGATCATTTTTTTTTTTTTACATATCTTTAATCATATGTTTTCGTAATGTGGAAATAAAAATTTGAAATATATATATAAATACCTGTTATATAAAGTTTAATTTAAGTATCTTTAAAGCAATGTTGTATATAAAAATAAATTGTAACGTGCATATGGGCTTACTTGAAAAAGTGTATTTTCCAAATGTATCTATAGTGTGACAGGTTGGTCTAATTTCTGGGCTGATGGGTAGTTGTGAAAGAAATAAGCTAAAGGTGAAAAAGGCACTAATAAAAACACAAACTTGCAAATAAAAGTTCACTTGTCTCTAGATTCAAACATCAAATTAAATCTATGCATTTATTATACAATAAATACATAAATATATGGTGAGTTAATATATTTAAATTCGAAGTTCCTAATTTGATCAACAGTGATATTATCATTCAAACATATTTCGAAATATACTACATTATATATAAGTAAATAAATAATATGTCATAGCTAACATTTTAGTAATGTAACCTAACTCAGGTTTGAGTTTAAACCAAAGTTTAATAGACATGTACCTAATGATAAAATGAAATGCAGGATAAAACAAATGTAGCATTATTGTGTATCATTAAAATTAAGTGTTAGAAAGTTGTATGTTAATATAAAAGTATATGCTTTACCCTCAGACTAATATAATCATAAATATATGAAGACCGTATAGAGAAAAGCTTTCATGAAGTTAGTTTTTTTTTTAAAAAATTTTAAACAGTATGTGCTTAGCCGACTTTCGAGTTTAAATGAAAAATTGAAGAAGAATGGCGTATATCAGATGACTAAAACTCTATCAATAGAAAATAATTATGCTTGCCTCTCACAAAAAGATCGCCTATTCTCCCTAATTAATGTTCATATTCAAATTTTATGTAAATTAGCACTATCAGCATGTATATACATCCACTTCCAATTTCCAATTTATGCTACATCTACGACTTGTCATAGTCGAAAGTCGGCTGAGCACATTCGTTGTTTAAAAAATAATAAGAAAAGGATTTTATGGAAAGCTTTTCTCTATACGGTCTTTCTATATTTATGATTAAATTGTTCGTTGAGTAAATGTAAAGAGATAATTTGTCTTTATAACCTTTTATTTATATAATTATAATAATAATAATAATAGATTTAAGTATTTAAAGGAAAAACTAAAATGTGAAAATTATTTTGAGATGAGTTGAGATAGAAGGAAATAGAAAAATAAATGATTACAGTTGTTAAATAAATTGTAAAATTTACATGTCAAATATAGCAAATTTAAACACTTCAGGGAATACTCTCCTTTTTAAACACGATGAGTAGAGAAGTGACTACATTAATGACTATTACAAATTAAAATAGTTAGCATTAAATATATAAATAACCCATGTTATATATGTTTTTAATATTACATCTAATACGGGCGGGCAGTAAATTGTAAAAAAATTAGCAAACGTCAATCATTAGCCATAGTAATTGGAATTAAAAATGATTAATTAATATCTTCCATGTTCTCATTTCTTTTTTTGAATCTTTAAGGTTAGGTCTATTATACATATACACTTGGGTTGAAAAAGGTAAAAGGTGGATTCATCCTATCTTTTCAAAAGACTATATCTTGTGTTTGAAAAGGTGAGTATTGCTGAAGTGTTTAAATCTATATAGTGCATACTTAAATGAGTGATTCCCTAATGACTGTTGCAATTTAAAAACCGTGCTATATAAATAAATAATTCATTATATATATCAAATATATGTAAAATGCAGATTAACAAATTTGAACGTCTTCGAGATATGATGCCAATAGCATTACTAGATTTATGCAATGCAAATATATATATAAACACACTAAAACAGACCCCAACATAACGTCAATATTTTTTAAAGCATGAGATCAACTTGAGTCACAATTTCCGATTCACTCAACATCAAATTGTTTTACGCTGAAGTGCAATGAGGGTGCCGAGTGGTCAGCACAGCTATCTGCCTTACAAGCAGTTGTCCCCAGGTTTGCGGGTTCACTTCCCGCTGAGTGCTTTGACACATGAAGGAAAAAAAAATAAATATATATTAAAAAAAATACAAGGAAGCGTGGTTTATCACTAACAACATCCACATGATAAATAAAAAACTCATGTATTGCATTATCATGCAAGTGATATATGTAAATTCACAAACTTGCATATTAATTAACCTATAAATTCTCTCTTCTACAAACAATCTTAATGCTATGAATATGATCAGCCTCGTCAAAAGCAGTGCTAAGCTGTGCATCTATAAAGGAGTTATAATTTTATACTCTTTTTCTATCTATTATATATCTTTTTTTTATTTTATTCTTATCTATTGAATTACAAACTAGTGAAGAAAGAAAAAAATAGATTGAGTTATATTTTATTATTGCAATTTATAAATTTAAATTGTATTTAAAATGAATTTATAATTTTATTTCAAAAAGTATTAAAATTATATCAAATTTTATATTATAAATTGAAAATGTAAAAACAAAAATATATAATTAATTTGTTTATGGAAGTTAATTTAAAAAGCAATTAATGAATTTAATATCCAATGGCAGCATGTTTACAAATGCAACATTAATTGAGTGAGAAACTATCCATTATAAAAATGAAGTGTTTATTGAGTTGAAATTTATCAGTTGCAGAATTGAACCTGAAGATAATTGCAAAATCCAAAAGATTAAAAATGTTTACTTTTAAGAAAAATAAAAGTTTAGAATCTGGAAAGTAGAGAATAACCCAGAGGATAATCATATATTTAGCAGATTTAATTGTAAGTATCATTATCATTCTTATGTACTCAAGTTATATTGCAGTTCAACTTAGTGGGTAAAACTTTTAGAATAATCAGATAACAACCCTTTCAATTTGCATTGCTAATATTAGTCTTCTATGGGACCATATAATGTCTGTGAAGGAAGAACTTCCAATCAAACCTCAAAGTTATGCAAAGAATGACAAACATTTCTTACTAAATTGTAAGTTTGAAAATAAATTACTTTATTTGAAATATATGTAGTCTCCAACAAAATTCTGACCAATAAAAAAGATGTGAACCATCTTAATCAGAAAATCAGTGTTTATAAGCAAATGATATAAACAATTACAATGTGGGTTGAAACTGAAAATATATATTAAATGTAAAAAGTTCTATAAAATTTCTATGAAATGCTTGAATTACATATGGTGAGGATTTACTTTTTCATAATATATAGTTATAAATCTTATTACTTGATTATAGTATTCTTGAATATTTTTATCTATTTAAATTTTAATATTTATATTTTCTTTTATAAATTTAATACTTATATATATATATATATAATATTTTTAAACAGTTTATAAACAATTCAAACAATCTTTAAATCCGCAGAAGTACTTTCAGTTACTTTCAAACCTGCCTCAACTGCTATTAAATTCAAAAACTAAAAGCGGAAGCAAACGTCATCAATTCAAATTCCACGAATCTCGTATTTTAATGTTAGAAGCTTGTCGATTTATCAAATGTGTTTTATTCCTGTTTATAAAAATTGCCTCTTTAATTTTCTTTTACTATGATTTCTCCTTCATGAAGAATTTCACATTTTCAAAATTAAATTTAAATTTATTGTCCACATGTTTTTTCATGATCAAAGAAAACTGAAGAAGATATTAAATCACCATTATTTTTATTTTACACGCTTTATATAACAATTCGTAGTTCCTTCAATCTTTCTAAATGTTGCACCTAGATTCACCTATATATGATAGCATACAATCACAAAAAATTTGATATATGACATTACTTTTTTGCTTGATAGGTATGACATCCTTAGAATTATTAACTAATTTGTTAATATTGTTTGGAACGTAGAATGAAACATTAAATACATTCTTATATAAATCCTTAAAAAATTTTACTTGTGGATTTGAAATAAATGGAATAGATATCCATTTTTTATTATTAAAAAATGGATATCTATTCCATTTATTTCAAATCCACAAGTAAAATTTTTTAAGGATTTATATAAGAATGTATTTAATGTTTCATTCCGTTCCAAACAATATTAACAAATTAGTTAATAATTCTAAGGATGTCATACCTATCAAGCAAAAAAGTAATGTCATATATCAAATTTTTGATTATATGCTATCATATATAGGTGAATCTAGGTACAACATTGAAAGATTGAAGGAACACGAATTGAGTATATAAGCTATAAAATAAAAATAATGGTGATTTAATATCTTCTCAGTTTTCTTTTGATCATGAAAAAACATGTAAACATAAATTTAAATTTAATTTTGAAATGGAAAATTCTTCAGAAGAGAGAAACCATAGTAAAGAAAAAATTAAAGAGGCAATTTTATAAACAGGAATAAAACACATTTGATAAATCGACAAGCTTCTAACATTAAAATACGAGATTCGTGGAATTTGAATTGATGACGTTTGCTTCCGCTTTTAGTTTTTGAATTTAATAGCAGTTGAGGCAGGTTTGAAAGTAACCGAAAGTACTTCTGCGGATTTAAAGATTGTTTGAATTGTTTATAAACCGTTTAAAAATATTATTTCAATTATAATTACAATATTATTTTTAATTAACGGATATTTTTATTTATTTTATATATATATATATTTATGAAATGTACATTGCTTTAAAATCATAGTCTAAAAATACACATAAGTTGCCTTTGCCATTTTGATAAATTAAAACAAATAGCAATTATTTTTATAACAATTTTTGTGCAGAAAAACATATATGAGTAAATATTTTATTTTATTTATTATCATATATATATATATTGATACTCTGTAATAATGTTATTTTTATATTTATTATAAACTAAATTATTATTAAGTTAACTTTCTATGTTTATTCTTTAAAATATATTTTATTTTCATTTAAATCTCCACATATACACTCCAACGCAAATTTTTTTAATAAGTAATTCCTTTAATTTTCTAACAGTTTTGACTGTCCTGCAGTCTTCATCAGAGCTACCCACATTTAAACATATAATCATATAACCATTATTCTACATACATATAAAAATACATATTTTACATTATTGTTCATAATCATATTTTATTTTTTAACCTATATCTTTACTTCCCTCTTTTTTTACTAATTATTTTTTATTATTTCTTTACTATTTCTATTTACTTTTTATTTTTTACCTATTCTTACTATCTATCATTCTACATTACTTTGTAATATATCACTTTTTTATTTTACTTTTAATACCTATAAATCTAATTCCTCTCATTCCTTTCTATTATTTATCTATACTTATTCTTTTATTAATAATTTTTATTTATATCTTTATTCCCTTTTATAATTCACTTATTCATTTTACTCACCACTTGCTTAACCATTCCCTTTCTTATTAAATTTATAACTGACTCTTTTTTCAAAATCCTTAGCCTCTTTTTCATATACTCCTTTATTACAACTCCCTCTATTATCAATTTTTTTAAATTTTTATCCTATTCTTAACCTTTTTATTTTAAAAAACTTTATATGTATACATTTTCTCTATTATTATTATTATTATTATTATTATTATTATTATTATTATTATTATTATTATTATTATTATTATTATTATTATTATTATTATTATTATTATTATTATTATTATTATTATTATTATTATTATTATTATTATTATTATTATTATTATTATTATTATTATAAAAATAATGTCTTTACCCCCATCTCTATTTAAATTTTGTTTTATCTTCTTAATTAATATAGCTTCTTTTATTTTTCTATCTTTTCTTTTACTAGTATATTCAATCATTCTTATGCTATCTCAAATATATGTCCTGTTTCTGTAACATGCATATAAATTGGTGACTTTTATCATATCTATGCTGAATTAATCTTGTATAGGTTGAATTTTTCATTTCTCCTACATATTTAGTTCTTATTGTATTATTCCTACATGATCTACATTCTATCTCATATACATTCAAATGTAAATAAATATGAATAGAAATAATATTTTTTTAACATACATAATGTTCAAAATGTTGAAATGTTAATCATACATTATATTGATAGAGATACCTAGTTAGTTAACAAATGTAGATAGTTAATAATAATAACAACCTATAAAAAGAATAATTAATATTAATCATAAAATCCTCCAAACCCTTGTGATCATTACAATATTAATCACTTTATCTTTAAAAAGTCTGTATTTTTTGCTCTCACAAAATTCAAATTACTTATCTTTTTTAGTTTCCAATAATATCGCTCTAATTTTAAGTATTAAACTACTTTCCTGCTCATTATTTTACCTGTATCTTAGTTATAATATGGTGCTTTTATATAATTAGAATGTATTTTTATTCATTATAATTTTCTTCAATATTTTAATTAGCAATTAAATGAAATATTGTCAATTAATATCTTATTTAGTCACTAATTTCAGCTCTCATAATTATCTATTTCTAATTTTTTTTTTTGCTTTTGCATTACACTTTTTAAATAAGTATTGCTCACTAAAAAAAAAACTTATTATCAGCAGCATAGAAAACTTTATCAATCTTTTTATCCATTTTATTTCTTTTATCTTTTAAATTATATTATTATTTTTTGTATATCTCTACCAAAAAATAAATTTTTTACCACCTTAATTTTTCCTGATAATTTTCCATTGCTGTTCACATAATTTCTTGTAGTGCTTGTATTTTTTCTTTAACTTTTCTACATATTATGCCCTTACACACACACACACACACAAACATCACCTCAGTATCATATATATGTCAAACTTACATACTGACCTTTCTTTATAAAATATGTTACATTCAGTGCATATTTTCTAATGGTATTTATTATTTTTTAAGTTTTGACATCTTCATGAATACTTAGTCTTTCATTTATTTTTAACTTCTATATCAATCCTTTAAACCATCCATCTCTCATTCATCTCTTCTCTCATAATTTATCATAAATATCTTTGATTTGTATCTAATAAGACTGATTATATCCCTCCCCTAATTCTGCACTTTTGCACTAAAAATACCATGTTGCCAATCTTCTGCAAAATAAATTTATAAAAAACAACACTATCTACAAAAAATAATGTTCATCACATGATCACCATTTCTTATGCTTACTGATAACTGTTATTAAAACAGGCAAAACTGTTTTGCCTGTTTTAAAATAATGTTTTTAGTAGAAAATCTTTTCTATGTCTTATCCAGATAACCAACCTATACTTCTCATTCACTAAATTTTAACTGTTTTTTTACAATTCTATAAATACATGTAATGAGCACTGGGGATATAAGAATTGTTATCTCAGAATGACTTCATGACAACTTTTATTTTAACTCTAACCAATTATAAATTATATGTATATATATATTTCTAATAACATTTATAGAAGATCTCTATATTCATTTCAAGTTTTTCGATAACTTCTTTTCATACCAAACTACTTCAAATTTTATTTTTAATCTAAAGCCATTAAACAATTTCTATCTACTAATTGTAGCAGAAACAGTATTCATTAATATCGTACCACTTTTTAAATTACTTTCCATTTTTTTAACACTCATTTTATTTTCCTGTATTCCATTAAAATTTTGACTTTCTTTTTATTCCACATTATTAATTTCTTCTGCAATTTTTATTATTATTCTTTCTTACCCTGTCTTTATTTTCTGTGTACTTCATATTTCAATTTTCATTCATAATTTGATGAAACCTTAATATTTTAAAGCTAATTTATCTTCTCTGAATATTTGCTGCATAATATTTATTACTAATTGTATCTATCAATTCAATTTACTTATCTTCTTTCCAATAAAGATTTGTTTTTTTCTTCCAAGAAAACATTTCTCTATTGATAAATAGTACTGCAGTTAATACCAAATGATTTAACAAAATCATCTGTCGTTAGTTTTTTTAAAAACAGTTTTAAAAAACGTTTTAAATATATATAGTTTATCGTCACATTTATTAACAAAGCTATTAATTATTCTTTGTACTGTTTTGTTTAATAGAATTAAAATTTTCTAACAGATCATTAATTATGTTTGTATTAAAATAGAATAACAATTTTTAAATAAATGATTAATATTACTTTTTTTTTATAATTCATTATTATATTATTTTTTTAACGGATGTGTGATATGTTAAGTTCTTTGCCTGAAAGTAAGTCAATGATAGATCATTATGACAGGAATTGGCAATAGTTTGCCATCTACTTTCTTAACATAATTTATTTAACATCTTAATTTTAGGCTTGGTTATATAATTAATAAAGTCTTCCATATTAAGATGTAATTTACAATTCAGGTGTTAGCTATTATATATAACATCTAACGTTTTATTTCATAATGAGGTCAATAAAAAATATTTCAATTTTTTTGGAAACATTTTTTAATATAAGGATAGATAAAATAATTGATGAATTAATTTGCAAAGACAATACTAAAAAACAGGATATATATCCAAGGGTGAGTTAAATATTATCTGCAGTCCAGTTATATTATACCTTGTGTTCACTACACTATATACCTTCTGTTTGACTCACTGTCCCCTAGTCGCTTGTGTATATTTATGCTAGTTAAATGATATAGTATAAAAAATCACCCTCTTTTGTCATTTGTGTAAAAAAAGAGCACCATGCAGTGATTTTTGTAATCTGAGGATGAGTATAGTGCCAATAGTTATCAAAAACATTATTTATAGTATGGAAAGGATGTTTTATTATGAAGAGGAATGTAAAAATGGATAAAGAAGTTCAAGGAAAGTTGCACAAGATTATCCATGAAGAAGGAATCAGATATCTGTCCACATACTTGATTGATGACAACATTGAGCATACACATAAATTAAATCTGTTGGATAGATGAGTGATAGTGAATTATGGGGCAAATCATTTACAAGCCAACAATAATTCTGACTATGCAATATTCCATGACAGATCTAGATTTTAAAAAGTTTGTGTGAGATAGGTACTGAAACAACTCATGAAAGAACTCATATAAAATCATTTGTACATCTGAAAACAAAATTTGAACCGATACTTTATGGAAAATGAAAATTTTCTAAAAAAAAATTATTACTGGGAACAAAACATTGATTCATCACTATGAGACCGAGAGTATATGTAAGAATATAGAATGGAAACATCATCAATCACTGATGAGAAAAAGTTCAAAAGTCAATCATAAGCTAAGAATTGATGCTTATAATTTTCTGGGATTCATAAAGACTAGTATTGGAACATTAACAGAAAAAAGGTTGAGCAGTCAATAATTCTCATTGCAGTGAGATGCCAACTGAAATGCTGAAGCCTAACATTTATATACAGGGATTACTATCTAAGGATTTTTTACTATTACATGACAATTCACGTCCCTACATTACTAACATTTCCCAAAAAAACCTTGTATTAAGGTAACTACTACTTGTTTAGTCACCTGAAGAAAGTTCTATAAAAAGATTAATGTATGATAAGAGATGAAGAAAATAGTGTATTTGCTGCTCACAGTAAGCCTAAAACATTTTTAATGATTGACAGATGGAAGTGTATTGTCAAAAAATGATGTACAGTATTTGTTTTTTCAAAACAACTTTAAAAATCAATATTAGAATAAATTCTACAGCCAGAGTGTGAATAGTTTTTGATTCATCCTTGTATATAAAAAGTAAAATAATAAAAATAAGATTTGCAATATCTATACAAACTAATCCTCAAACAAATCATGTCCATATACATCACATGGCATTCCTTTAACTTTTCCTACACTTCAATAATATGATAAAACAGCCAAACTTCCATATATATATATATATGTCAACAGATGGCGTTCTACCAAAAACACCGTCAAGCGTATGTTTACATAAACGTCAGAGCATGCATTCACTATCTCTAACTTTAATTCCACTTTCAGATCATGATTTCAAGCTATTTGCTATCATCAGTGAAAGACAGGAATTTTAGAAACTAGATCAAACGCTCAGAGTTTGTGTTTAGATCTAGTTTCTAAAATTCCTGTCTTTCACTGATGATAGCAAATAACTTGAAATCATGATCTGAAAGTGGAATTAAAGTTAGAGATAGTGAATGCATGCTCTGATGTTTATGTAAACATACGCTTGATGGTGTTTTTGGTAGAACACCATCTGTTGACATAAATACAAGCGTTAGCAAGTTTTTAACTTGTTTTTTGTTTTTCATATATATATAAACATTCTATGAAATATGTAAATCAAAAGCAAAATCATCAAATCAATCATCCAACATTTAGAAACTCCCTTAATCCAGCTGGGAGTCTTTGAATGCTAGATGACTGACTTGATAATTTTTGTTTATAATTTACATGTTTCCTAGAATATTTTTATATAGATAAAAGCTTTGCTGTTTTATCATGTTTTTAATTTGGAAAAAAATTAGGGAAGTATGAATGTAATTTGTTTGGGAATTGGTTTTATATATGTAAACAAAGAATTTTAGAGTTGGAAGTGAAAAGGAAATCTATATATGTACATAGAGTAGATATTAAGTCAAAAGAAAATGTGGATGAAAATAGAAGAATGAATGATGTAAGGATAAAAGTAATCTTTTTCAAGATATTTGAGAATAGTTATAAAATATAATTAAAATAAAGGTCATAGATATTATTATGACTATTAATTTTGCTGCTTATGCAAGGAATAGTAGAGTCATAAAAATGGGGGAAAATATAGAAGATTTTTATATATATAAAAAAGATTAGATTTGCTAGCAAATATAAAAACCATCTGAGAGATGAAGAAATAAATATTTTCAAAAAGAAGAAAGATGTTTGAAAAAGAAATTACAAGAACATATATAAATGAGATTAAAACTTGTTAGAAAAAATGTATGTGTAGATATGATTAGAATATGAAAGATTTATAGAATGTGAAAGATTTAGAATGAGAATATTTTAAAATGTTACACAGAATAAATAATTGTCAAATATTGATTGTAGATAATATGAATAATTATATGATAAAATTGATGAACTAAAAAATATGAATGGATCTTTGTTAAAAAAGATTGTAATGAAAATTAAAAATTTGAGTTAATTTTAAAGAGTTTACATGGATAAGAAGGCATATTAAATATACTATTAATTATATGTTAGTAGATAAAAAACAAAAATAGGATAAATAAATATGGAAAAATAAATTTTTTGTAAAATAAAAATAAATTGTAATGATCAGTATTATATGTTGACAAAATGAAGTGTTAGATACAAAACTTTATAAACTAGTTGACAGAAATAAATGGAAAATAAGACATGAGTTTAAATTGACTTATTTAAAACTTTTGAAGAGTGAAATGACATAGTAAAAAAATTTGCAAATGAATATTTATTTATAATTAATAAAAGTAAAAAGAAAAGATTCATTAAAGAAAAGATGAATATATAAAGTATAAAGAGACTATTAGGAAACAAATGAAAAAAAAAAAAATTAAAGTCAGATAAAATAGTTATTTAAAAAATAAAAAGAATTAAGATCAGAAAAAAATTTGCAAAACTAGTTTTAGAAATGAGTTTCAATAAAATTATAATAATAAAATTCCAAATAAAATGAAAGATCTGAAAATTAGTTTATTATTTGAAAATAATTGGGAAAAAACTTTGTTATACTAGCAATAGGGAAGTAGATATAAATTCCATAGGTTAAAAAAGTAAAATCTTGAGAAGAGAGTTAAGATGAATTTTCTATATGGTATTAGATAATATTATAATTTATTTATCATTATTCAGCTTTAATTAAATGTTCTATAAAAATAAATGATTATTTATAACATTTTTCAATATAGAAAAGATTTACGATAAGATAGATAAAAATAAATTGTGAAGAAATCATGAAAAAATAAGATTTTTGAGCTTATATGGATAATTAAAAATGTTAACAATAATAATTTTATTATGAAGAAAAAACAATTACATGCTTTTACAATTTATGCACATTTGCCCATGAGCATTGATTTAAAAAGCATAATTGTACACATATGCAAATAGAGGATGTATATTTAATGGAGGTTAAATGTAAAATTGAGTTGAAAGAGAGATGTCTATTATTATCTTCATTATTTCTTTTGTTTATAAACAATAAAAAGTTAGATATAAAAGATTTAAAAATAGAGATAAGGATTTCCATAGTGAAAATCAGAATATTAACAATGATATGTCTTTTTTTTGTGAATAAATAGTGTACTTTTAAAATAGCATAAAAGATGTGAAGCTATTGTTACCAAAGTGGACATATATAAGAAAAAATATAAAAGTTAAATTCATTATGAAAAAAGATAAGATAATAATTAAAGAGGAAAAATTAAATTGAAGAATGAGAAATTGAAGAAATTCATATTGAAAATCTAATATTCATTGTTAAATAGAGGAAAATATGTGAACAGTTGTGAATTGGACTTTAAAGCAAAATGCAAAAAAAGAAAAAAAGGATAAAATTGAATAAGAACTTGATCTGTTCTGTAGAAAACAAATATAAAGTTTGTAAAATGATTGAAAAAGTGGTGATAGTACCTAATTTAATATCTAGAAATAAAGCATTTTGTACTATCCAGAGAATTTAGACATTTAAAGAAAGTTCAGAGAGAATAAGTGAGATATATATGAGGTATTAAATTATAAATAATAAACTAGATCATTAAAGAGAACATGGCATGGGCTGCTTTATTAATGAGGGATATTAAAATCAAATCAAAACATTTGAAAGATTACAATATATAAATGAAAATAGAAGAAAAACCAGAAATCTAGAAAAGTTTTGTATAAAAAATCTTTTGGATGTATAGTTAATATATTATAAGTATTTATTAAGGCAAAAAAGGGATACAAGTTAGGATTATAGGTGTGGTTTATTTGTAAATGAAAATTTATTTTCAAAATCTAGGTAATAAAAGAGAATCTGGATATTTTGTTTAGAGAATGGATAAATATAAAGATTAAGAAAAATTAAAAAAGTAGATATAATTGTTACATTTCTGTACAGATCTTTTTGATAAGAAAGTGAAAATGGAAAAATAGGATATTGTAATCAACAAAACACTTTCACTAAAATAGCGTATAATAAAAAAGTAGAAATTATTATTGAGGAAATGATTTGGTCATTATAGATTGAAAGAAAATAATAGGTGATAAAAATGTTGCATTTACAATGATATAAAACATTTTTAAAGGAAGCAAGTGTTGAAGTTGGATAACATGATGATCATATGGTATTAAACCACTAAACACCACATGGCCACCATTTTTTATGCTTACACAAGCTGTCAACACAGGGGTAAAACTTTCCATATAGTAGTGACATTCAGGCCAAGGCAGGATAATTAGTGGAATAATCAATGGATGCAAGTCACCAAAATGTATAGATGCTAAACTGAGCCATATCTATATGTCAATACAAGCAAATGAGCTTGAATTGAAAACATTATTATGTTTTCATTTTTGACTCAAAACTTTATATTAATTAAAAAGGGAAAAAGTGGTTAGTGGAGGATTACATTAGAAATTAGATCTAGGTGCAATGCTCTCAGATCCAAGGCTTCTTACTTATGAAATACACAAGCTAAAAATCAATCTGGGGATATTGGATAAATAGGTACTAGATAGGGATTTTATACACAAACCTTCTTGATTCCACTGATTACTCTGGCTTGCACAAAGTGATACTTATTCTATGGAAAGTTTTGCTTCTGATTATATGCTCTCTGCATATAAACTTTGGACTTCATAAAAGGAAAAGTCATTTTAATAAAAAGAAACATTTTATATCATATGAACATCACCATTACGTATTAATATTAATGCATATAGTTTTGGAATTCTTGCTAGAAAAGTAAATAAATGCCATTTATCTGCTATATCTCTATATATTTCCATCAGACTTATGTGTTTAAGTTCTAATTCAGAAGTAATTGTATCATTAGTTTGTAATTTGACTTTTCCTTTTTTTAATGATTAATGCTACTTTTTATTTATTTATTTTTTGATTGAATTGTTAGTGTAATTAATCATTGATAGATCTTTTTTTTTTTTTAAAAAGTAGCCATGTTTTTAGTGTGGTTGTATTTATCAATGATTAATTATACCAACAATTCAATCAAAACCAAAAAAAAAAGACAACAAGAAAGAGCTAAATAAATAAAAAGAAGCATTAATCATTAAAAAGGAAGATGCAAATTAAATGCTGATAAAGAGCTACAATTACGTTTGAATTAAAACATGAATGTAAACACAAAATCTCACATAAATATACAGAAGTACAACATGTAATAAATACGTTTATTTATTTAACAGTATACACGATACTTTTTTTTTTTGCAAACACTTAATAACTATAAAATCTGTGTGTAAAATGAATTCATTTACTTTGTTATTAATTGTATGTACATTGCAATGAAAAAGTTATTTTTTTTGTGTGTGGAAAGAATACACACAGACACACACACACATATACATATATATATATTGAAACAGTTAGACCTGTTTCATCTATTATCTTCGATAATAGTATGGCGTGTGTTTCTTTAATTTAAAACTTTGAGTGTGCTTATAATATTGCAGGGTGTGTGTGTATATAATCGTCCTATTAATTATAAATATGAAAATACAGTCTTAAATATTTATATACGCGCATATTCATTTAGGTTTGTTAAAACTGAAATAAACATAACTGTGTAATTAAAATTTATCTATATAGCAGCATAATAAGTTTAAATTTATAATATTACTTATTTTTCAATATTCATTCTAAATAATTATTTATTTAAGTCAGTATTCATTTTAAGTAATTTTCAAGTTAGATAATTTTCAGTTCTTTTGTTTGTTTAAAATTACACAAGCAGAAAGTTGTTTATCAGTTTTAGCATTTCTAAAAATAAATCTTTGGCTAAAATTTGACCTATTTAAAATTATAACTAAGACCAATTATAATATTCAGTCAGGCATAAATCTATAGCAAGCGCTGTGACCACTCTCTTGGGTAAATATATCTTTAACTATGACATCAATTAAAATAATAGAGCCTTTCCAAGTCCAGATTTAGCTATACTAAATATTTTACTAACTGGATATTTGATTAAAGACTAGTTTGAACCAGTCATCAGGTGATGTGGCATGACTAAAAGTAGGAGGGAACTACTGTCAAAAATATAGTATAAAAAGGGCCTAAATAGCCATCAAGGTCCTCTTCCATCCATCCATCAACATCCTTTTTAATTTTTCTTGTTGCTGTTGCTGTGAAAATTGTGTTATTGCTGCTGAAATTATTTCTGAAGACCAGAGCTGAAAGTTAAATAAGAAAACTGTTCCTGCCATTTTAGAAAGCTGAATCTTAGAAAGCCACCATCCATGCTGCTCCAAAGATGACCGTTGGCTAGAGGCAAGGAGACAGCCGTTTGCTCTTCCACAAGGGGCTACCGATGAGAGAAAACCTCAACCATGCCCAGCACAGTAAGAAAGAAGCTGTACCTGAGAGTTCCTGACCAGAGTAATGGGGAAAGCTGCCACAGAAATAAATTTGCAAAGCTGCATCCAGACTAAAACCCAGAGAAGCCCAGCCTGATTTGATAGAGAGAAGCACATTAAACAATGCCTTAAAGACTTTGCCGGTAAATCCTTTCTGCCAAATGTTTAATTTCATAACTAAAATTATTCTAAATGAAAGGCTAGCCTAACCAATAAATCTTGTAATTAATTATCATTTAAATGTTACACTACACTATTTCCATTAAATTTATTTAAAGCTTAGAGCACTCTCAAAATTCTTGCTTGATCATACATAAATTATTTAAATGCTTGTTAATATTTTAAGTAAACACAAATATTTACTTTCTATAAAAACATTCAAACAAAGTTTCATTTCTAAATTATAAATTTATTGTTTGTTTTATGCAATTTATTCTTATGCCATCTATCTTTAGTTTTAAGTTCATGTTTATTAATTTATGCTATGTTCATCGGAATGGAGTTTGTGTTTTTAATAAATTATCGAGAAAATGTGGGGAGAGTAATCACTTTTATTATATCAGAATATTGCGATATAAAGAATATAGTCAAAACTCCCTTCTGAAACAAAACTATTATTTACACTAGAGTGAATCAGTATTTATAGTGCCCTAACAAGTTATTTAAAATGAAAATCTTTTGATAAAGTTATTTAAAATGAAAATCTTTTGCTAAAGTTATTTAAAATGTATATTTTGCATATATTATTTAAAATGCATTTTTTTCTCAAGTTATTTAAAATGAAAAGGTTTTATTAAAGTTATTTAAAATGTATCTTTTGCATATGTTATTTAAAACACAGATTTTTCCCAGGTTATTTAAGAATTATATTTGTGTAAGTGATTTAAAATATGTATTTTGCCAGTTATTTAAAAAGTATATTTTACGCAAGCTATTTAAAATGTAGGTTTGCGTATGTTATTTAAAACACATTTTGCATTATTAGTAAGGTCTATTTTGATGAGTTATTTAAGATGAGTAATTTATTTAAAAATCAATATTTTGCGTGAGCTATTTTATAATCCATATTTTAGATTATTTAAAAATCAGTTTGATATTAGATGTAGGTTATACTACATATAATTAATGTTTCCAGTTCTAATAAATCTTAAGTTTTGCTATAACTTCGTTTAATTAGAGAATAAGAAGCTATGCAGAAAACCTTAAATCAGATTCTCATTAATCACCTTTATCATGTGATTTAATAATCTCATTTATGAACTGACCAGTGGTAGTAGCACTGAAGAAGCTAAGATTTGGCGTAATTAATTTATAAAGATATTAATTTAGCATTGCAAATGTGCATAAATATGCATATCTACTTGCTATATCTATAATGGCCTACATCATGATTGTTTCCACATCTAGTCATGCCTCAAAAGTTTAGGCAACTGTTACATTTCTTCGTATTTCATCAAGTCACGCCTCGAAAGTTTAGGTAAATGTGACAGTTATTCATATTTAATGGAACCAAAGTGTTTCCAAAGGGCTCGTAAGCCACTCTTCTATTCACTTTAATAAAAAGGCCTCTTCCATTATAGCAAGCAGATCAGTTAGGGAACCGTTTACTAGGTAATAAACCTCAATTAAGAAGACATTCGAGGCACATTCATCTGATACTATAGTTTCTAATGCACTAGAATCTGACGTTCAACTGCCACACTTCAGTTCAGCTTCCCTAGAAAGAACTTCGGCTTTGATCTGATTCAGAATCTGAGTTAATGCATTTATCTGTATAATAATTATTATATCACACAAATATCTTTGTAGTTAAGTTTAAACCTAGTAATAATATAATCTCTATCAGTTATCAATAAACCGATCACTCTAGCTGTTACTTATTTCCACTATATAAAACATAGTGTGAATTAGGACATGAAAAATGACATAAGCTTATTAAAAAGTCATATGCTTTGTGATATTATTTTATAACCCCAAGAATCCACTCATTGCTTTGTGATATTTTATAACCCTGAGATACTCACCTGTGTGTGAACTCTATAATTAGCTTTGTAACCCTCAATCACTCACCTGTGTGTGAGCACACTATATACATGACTGCAATATATTCTTCATAAACCTGAGTATTCACTCGCCTGCGTGTGAGCCAGCTATACCCAATTTACTATGCTTTAGTATTTATTAAATATTATATTAAATTTATGAAATATAAATTTGTCTCAGTCTCATTACTTGCTCATTATCTTATGAATCACTAGTTAAGTTATATAATATAATATGTAATAAGGGGGATGTCTCATGTTTTACTGCTTTGCTATTGCTAGAACGTGATTAAAGAGATATTGAGTGTAACCTCAAGCATGTCATTTGTGATGGGTTGACTTGGAAGCATGAGTGAGAGAGTTGAGGTATGATCATATGTAGGATATTACTATCCTGACTTGGTCAGCTTTTGGTTCTCTGGCTCAGACTCACAGTCTGTTGAGCAAATGTACAAACCTGACCATTACAATATATATATATATATTGTAACGAGCATAGACGTTCGTTACATTGTTTTTTTTTTTTAAATTTATTAAACATGAAAGTAAATTAAAAAGTTCGCATTTAAAAATTTTCTTTAAGAATTAAAAATTGAAATTAAATATCATCTTAAACTCTTATATATTAAATCGCACAGATAATGAAAAATTATTAAAATAAAACTTTATTAAAGAAAAAGTATTTTAAAACTAAATTTTAAAAAGATTTGGAGATGAAATTATATCTTTAAATTTATCTTTAAATATATTTTTGATTTGGAAAACAGGTTAATTAATCAGAAATGGAAATGATTGTTAATTAGTTAAATGTAAACCAGCCTTCGGCATTTAAATGTAAAAACACCGGTCAGATAGAAAAACAATAGAAACTGTTAGCAAATAAGAAGAAATCCCTATGGAATCGGACTGCAGCGAAAGGACCATCGCATCGGTGATGTAATGTAAATTCAATCCTTCACATTAATATAAAAGGAAAATTTGGAAATTATTAATCAGTGACTGGAAATTGATTATTATGATGTGACTATATGTAGTAGTACGGAGTTGGAGGAATTGACAGACACACGGTCAATTCTTTCAGCTGTTAAAGAAAGGAGAAATGAACTATCGTTTCCTACATTGAGGACCAACTAAATTAAAAAACCTCCGAATGAATAAATAAAACAACGGCTAAATGGATACCAATTTTAGGACGGCGTGGGAACTTACGTTCATGGCAAGCAACGGATAAAGTTGGGCGTTTTAAAAATCGTAAGAACTTATATATTCACTTGAAACAATAAGAACTCTAAATTTTAAAACTTTTTAGTAAATAATGCAATAGAATCCTATCTGACCAAACTAAATTCTTCATTAATAATGTTATTTGATGTATTTTTTTTCTTATTTATGTAAAATCATTTCCATTTATTTATTTTTTTATTCTTTAAGTTTTTATCATGATTTTTTTTTTTTTTTGTTTTTCGTTAAATTAATTATATAAATGTTAAACTTAAGTCGGGCGTGAATGGCTGTATAGATTTGTAAAGTTATATTAGGGGAGGGTAATCTTAGGTTATTTGTGTCGTTGTTAGATTGGGTCAATGGATTGGATATATTGATGTAGTTAGTAGATGTAATCGGAGATTCGCTACGGGCAGAATCGCTTCATACGCCGCACTCTCCCGTTTTGCCTATGGAAGGAATTATAAGACGCAGAGCTCAGTTCCTTTCTATGGAGTTTTTTTTTATTATTGTTCTTCTTGTTGGATAGAAGTAATATTCCTATCTACTGAGAGTCAATATCTTCTCTTAATCTTTTTTGGTGCTGCCGTATTCCGTATTACATTGAATACATTGATGTATCAGATGGATTGATGCCAGTTTGACTGCGAATTTTAGCCTAAGGTTAAATAGGGATAGAATATTTTATTTTCAAATGCAAATCTATGTGGTCTATTCATACTTGACCCTAAATAAAAATGCATTAAATTTAAGTTGTTTATAGACGCTTGCATCGGTTAACTATGCGTTTTCATATTTGATCAAAATATATAGACATTCGATAAATAATGATACCTTACGGTGAGTATCTAAAATGTATTTATTCGGATGTCTTTTAAGTTATTGGTGACAATGCAAGTATCTTATGGTGAATACTATTGGGTTACATATAAATTTCCCTCCGCAATTGTCAGTAATCAATAATTTTATATTTTGGTCACTTATGTTTACTTTGGAATGTTTTTGACCGTGTAATCTATGTAACCGATCTATAGCAACTTATTATAACAAGCTTTTATAATCCCATCTGTGCGAACTTAATTAAAATGTAAAATTAGAATGTAATAGTATTTAAAGGTAAATTAAAGTCAAAAATCAAAGTTAAAAAATAATGTTAAATGTTAAAATGTAAAACTAATAATAAAATAATTTTAAATCTTATATATATGTGCATAAATAAATGTTTGTATGCAAATTACTGGCAGTGGCTTATTTTATTTATTTTTTAATATTGAAATATAATTAGATAAGATATTATATTATTTAATCTCTGCTATTCCATTGAGCTAGCGACATGGGCTAACGACCGGAACCAAAATATTTAAAAAAAAAAAAAAAAATTTTTTTTTTTTGACTTACGTATCTGCCTACTTATAAATTTTTCTAGGTTCAAATGCCTAGATGGCGCCCCGTAGTGCAGATTACGTTAAGTGCATTCTCCGGATTGTTACAATATATTTAACAGAGGCTGAATGCATTTAAATTAGTAGCTCAAAACACAAAGTCTTCAATATTGTGTTCTTTGTAGACAAAGAGACAACATACACAAAAGTATAGTTCTAAATAGTACATTGTGGTATTAACAGATTATTTCTTATGTAACAATAAAAATTAGCAAGAAATTTTCAGTATTAATTGGAGATGAACTTTAATGCTCAGTAAACTTTTTAAATGACAATAAATATGATTCATTATAAAAAGATTTTAAAATGATGAGATTTAAGAGAGACTGAAACCTGAAATAAACAAAGTAAAGGTAAAGCATGACTTATAGTAATACTCTATAAACAATCAGATTCTGGTGTCAGTGTTAAAATTAGACAGAATTTTCTGTGTAATAGAAATCAAGATATGCATAAATTCATACACAATAAAAGTAGGACAATGATGCATTTTGGAAATTTGAAAATATATAGCTCATGAAATGAGTTGAATATGAGTATTTCTGCCTAAATCTGCTTTTATATATATAGTGAAGAATAATGCGAGGATATCAGAAAATCTTTATTTTAATGAAAACAATGTAGGTCACATTGATTTTATTAAAACAAAGCCCTTTTCATATTTTTCAGTAACTTTCATTACATCTACAAACATGTATTCAAAAGACATAGTTATTAAAGAGGGTAGAACAATACATCATCTAAAACTCCAACCATCAATTCAGACATCAAATTTACATTTTCATGCTTTCCAATTATGACATTTTTGTCTGAATATAAATTTCATAATTCATCAAGCACTATTAATTATTCGAATTTACTAATAATCACCCATATACATATTTCATGATAAACCAGCAATCATCAGTTGGTCCAGATTACCATCTCTACACATATATTCTATAAGTGCTCAGATATATATATTAAGATTGCCAATATTCGTAATTAATGGACAGGCTTCAATCTACTCCACACTCCAACTCTTCCACTGTCCATCCAATTCAAAATCTGATAATGGAATGCTCAAAGGCCACCCTGAGGCCAAGATTCTTGTCACACCTATGTTGATCTAAAGTCAATCTGATCCTTCATGTACAGGACATAATCCATTTAATGTTGCTATACAGTCGAACTAAAATAAATAAATAAATAAATAAAGTATTGTGGAAAGTTCATTAGGAGAAGTGTAGACATTTTTTTTAATGATTTGATAGAAGCAACACAAGAAAAGCAGATGTATGGATATCTTCTTTTTATAGGTAATTTTTGCAATGTTTACATTTTATGAAATAATGTTGCCATGTTGATTGTTTAATGATTCTCATCTTTCTTTTTCCTACTCTTAATAAAGAATGGAAAAAAGGAAGCAGTTCTTGGAAGAGACTTAAGCAAATGAAATGTGGACATTATTTAATAATAAAAGAAAATAATTTACTTAATATTGAATAAAAATGTAATGATAACAGAAAGATGATTATTGTTATTCATGATTATATCAAACCATTAATAGAATATAGGTTTCTATCATTTCTAAAACCAGACTAACATTAAATAAGTACAATTTTTGATATAAAACCGTTAACAGAACTTAAATATTATTTTATTTTATAAAAACATACTTTGTCTCTAATCTTTTCTATAAAACACACTTCCGTTTCATTTTTTTCTCTTTCTATCAGACATATTTCTTTTAATTTGAACAAATAAAAATAAATAATTATTTTTTTTTTTTTTTGCAATTTATAATAACAACAAAGAAAATAAAATGCTATGAATTCACGATTAATATATTTAATAAAAGTACATATTTCTTTCAAATAGTTCATTCAGTCTTTTTTTCTGTAAGTTTTCTCAGCTCTGATTACTCGCACGCAGCTGAATATATTTCATATACATGATTTAAAAATAAGGATATTTTATCAGTTTTAAGCAAAATACATTATTCAATCTGCATTACCAAAGTTGTTTAAAAATAACCTTATTTATTAAAGATGAAATACACAGGCTTATATATACCTGTGTCTAAATATGTAATATACAGGGTATGTATTATGCTACATTTTGAAGCTAAACTGCAACAATGATCCTTCTAGTAAAACTTCTTCAGGATATCATTAAAAAAGTGACACAAAAAACGAAATGTCCTGAAAAATTCTCTTCAATTGATCACTCTACTTGTAATAATTCACAACTTATTTCATTATTTAGAGAAATATAGATTGGACCAATTTTTTTAAAATTAAATCTCCAGCTATACAATTATTATCAGAGAGCTAATCAATTTTTTTAAAATGAACCCACGAACTGAAAATTTTTATATTTAATAATTGTTAAAATTTAATAGGAATAACAATTGATTATTAAAAAACCAATATCAAATGTTCTATAAATAAATTTGCCATGAGATATTCATTTAAAATCAGTATTATTTTATCTTTGATAGCTACTAATCTATAGGCTGAACATGAATGTATGCTATTCATGCAATTTATCACAATGGCTGAGTATCAGACTTCGGAAAGTGGAGTATTAGGATCAATTCTTACCACTTGAACTTCTTATGAACTCTCAAACAATAAATCTATTCAATTTTTTTTAAAAAATCTGTGCTTATAAGTGTCTACATAATGAAATATTATTTTGGGCTGTGATTTCTAACAATAACATAATTTTAAAAGTGTAATTGTTTGAGCATGGAAGCTTTTAATTTTCTTATTTATATTTTTTATCTTAGCAATATATTCATGACAGTCATTTCATGTACTGAGAAAAGTTTAATAATAACAGACTACCCCACTTTACAGAACCAATACCATTATTTCAATTCATTTTATTCCATATTTTATTATTTCTATTAGCATACACATCAAAGTCTCCAATAAAAAACAACTTTTATTAGAAATGATTAAGTAGCAAGATCTAGTAATCATTAAAAATTTTCTTTCTCTTTCTATAATAATTTATTTATATAGCACTATGTATTTTAATCTGTAATATTCATTAGGGATCAATCACTACACATGCAGTTTAAAGTAATAAACACTTTTGTCCTTTCCAAATTCAAGATAAAGTCTTTTGAAAAAATAGAGTGATTCACTCTAACATTTTAACCTAAATATACATGTATAGGCAAATGTTAAGCATTTGGAAATGATAGTGTTAAGATATTAGTTAATCATTTTTAATTCAATTTGCTGTGTTTTTATAACTGACATCTGTGAAATTTTTACAATTTACACACACACACACACATATATATATATGATAAACAAAAACATGTTAAAATTTTTTTAACCTGCCTATAGCTTGCATTTTATGATCACAGATGGAGCTTTACCAATAGTTCACCCAAGCTTGTTTACAAAAAATGCCGAGAGAGAATCGAAAATTCAACATCTCTTTCAAATTGTCTCCAACCTTTAAACCATGGTTTCAAGCTAATTGTCTCTCATCAGTAAAGGGTAGCTTGAAACCATAGTTTAAAGGTTGGAGACAATTTGAAAGAGATATTGAATTTTCAATTCTCTCTCGGCATTTTTTGTAAACAAGCTTGAGTGAGCTATTGGTAAAGCTCCATCTGTGATCATATATATATATATAATGAGTAATTTATTTATATAGAACTATGTTTTTTAATCTGTAATATTAGTTAAGGATCACCCACTAACACTTTGTAAATCTAATGTTCTTGCATATAATGAACATAAGAACCATCGTTAAATTACATAATAGTATAATTAGAATCTTACTAATATGAATAAAATCTCCCAAAATCATTTAAATTTATTTTCCTATTTAATTATAATTTCTCACTCTGCAAGATATACATACATTACTTGTTATATAAACACAGACCTGCAATTGCAAACACAAGACAGTAAAATACATATATAAATATAGTAAAATAAATTAAACATTTTGTGAATTATTATGGCTATAAAATCAGGTTGCCTAAATTTACATCAGAGGTCTAAAATTACAAACTACTTTTGTTCTATTTGAATACAAATTTACATACGTATAATAAAGAGTATGAATGATTTAATATTATGCAATTTATATACTACACAGACACCAATACAAACATAAACATATCATTTATCAAATAATTCCCATTTATCAAATAATTTACTATTGAAATAAATAAAAAAAATTTAATACTGATATTCTGATTACATTTCAAAGGCCTTGAAATGTGAATTAGAAGTGCATTTTAAATCTATTTTAGTAGGCTTTTTGGCCACTTAAAAATTTCTGTCTTTATCTTCTCCATGGAAACTAGTAAACTGAGTAGAAAAGAAAAAAATTAAATGAATATATTAATAAAAAAATTCATCAAAAAATCAAATTTTATCAGATTCCGACAAGATATGTGCCATTAAAAAGAACTTTAAAAGGAGCCAACGAATACTAGGATTTTTGTTGATATCATGCTTATAGTTTTATACAATTTTAAAAAGAATACAAAACTTCAACAAAGTGCTGCTGTGGCACTGCGTTGCTCCTGCAAACTGTCATTGTGCTAATTAGGGCATTTTGAGAGACTTTCACACGACCCTCAACTCTCCACACTATCTCATACCACTGATACACTTGATCACATATATGTGTAAAAAATAAATAATCACCAATATATGTATTTCATACTAAACCAGCACTTGTCAGTTGGTCCAGACTACCATCTCTTTACATATATACAATAAGTACTCAGATTTATATTAAGATAGTCAATCTTCATATTTTAATGGACAAGCTTCAATTCATAGTGTGGAGAGTTGATAATCACGTGAAAGCCTGAGCTCATAATACCCTATATATTATATTGTTTGTACAGGTATGTATATATATATAATACATATTTTGCAGGTTCATCCATGTTAAAAACTTTTAATATTAATATACTGACGTTTCGACTTGGTCACACAAGCCATCCACAGAGTTATAAAACGTAGAAAGACGGTTGTAGAGGCACTTCAATCACTGATTTGAATAAAATGTTAAAATTCCACCAATAGCAAAAAATGTTAAATTTAGGAATGTTTTTAAAAAAAATCTTTCCAAATAGGAGGAAATTTACATGTATCATCTCGCTTATTGATACAATCTGGCCTTTTAAGTATCTCAATGGCTTTTCTAATTTTGCATTGGTAGAGATTATCACATCTGGATATGATCCTGGTACTAGAAAAATCAATTTTATGACCTGAATCTATAGTATGGAGTGAGAGTGCTGATGATGATGAGTGTTGTTTAACTGCATTAGCATGCTCATCTCTCCTAACACTGATGCGATGATTACTCATACCTATGTAAGAAGCTTTACAATTTTTACATGAGATTTGATAGACACCATGAGATTCAAAAGGGATTGAATCCTTAGGCTTGGTTATTATATTGCTGATCTTTTGATAAGCAGAAAATGCTGTATCTATATTATAGCATTTTAATATACGTCCGATACTGTCTGTAGTTCCTTTTACATATGGAACACAAATCCTAATAGCTGATTTATCATCTTTTTGTTTCCTATTTTTTCTATTTTGGGCTAGCCCAAAATAGAAAAAATAGGAAACAAAAAGATGATAAATCAGCTATTAGGATTTGTGTTCCATATGTAAAAGCCCAAAATAAAAAAAATAGGAAACAAAAAGATGATAAATCAGCTATTAGGATTTGTGTTCCATATGTAAAAGCCCAAAATAAAAAAAATAGGAAACAAAAAGATGATAAATCAGCTATTAGGATTTGTGTTCCATATGTAAAAGGAAGACCAAAATAGAAAAAATAGGAAACAAAAAGATGATAAATCAGCTATTAGGATTTGTGTTCCATATGTAAAAGGAACTACAGACAGTATCGGACGTATATTAAAATGCTATAATATAGATACAGCATTTTCTGCTTATCAAAAGATCAGCAATATAATAACCAAGCCTAAGGATTCAATCCCTCTTGAATCTCATGGTGTCTTTCAAATCTCATGTAAAAATTGTAAAGCTTCTTACATAGATATGAGTAATCGTCGCATCAGTGTTAGGAGAGATGAGCATGCTAATGCAGTTAAACAACACTCATCATCAGCAGCACTCTCACTCCATACTATAGATTCAGGTCATAAAATTGATTTTTCTAGTACCAGGATCATATCCAGATGTGATAATCTCTACCAATGCAAAATTAGAGAAGCCATTGAGATACTTAAAAGGCCAGATTGTATCAATAAGCGAGATGATACATGAAAACTTCCTCATATTTGGAAAGATTTTTTTAAAAAACATTCCTAAATTTAACATTTTTTGCTATTGGTGGAATTTTAACATTTTATTCAAATCAGTGATTGTAGCGCCTCTACAACCATCTTTCTACATTTTATAACTCTGTGGATGGCTTGTGTGACCAAGTCGAAACATCAGTATATTAATATTAAAAGTTTTTAACATGGATGAACCCGCAAAATATGTATATTATATATTTAACCCATGCAAATCTTCGTTTTAACATATATATATATATATATATATATATATATATATATATATATATATATATATATAGTCTGTATGTTAGATATTAAATAGTAGCTTGAAGGTCTGCTTAGCCCTTGTATATGTCCTTAAATGGATTATGTACTGTACATGAGGGTTCAGAGTGACTTATGGTCAACCTGGATGTGATGAGAATGTTGGCATCAGGGTGGGCTTTGGGGGTTCCATCAACAGATTTTCAATAGAATGGATCTGAAGAGTTGGAGGGTGGATAGGATTGAAGCCTATCCATTAAAGCAGTGATCTTCAACCCTTGGTCCACAAACCAGTGCTGGGCCACAGGAAAGTTTGTAATAACAAAATAATAAGAGTTTAAATTTTTAATTAATATAAACAATTTTTATTTATTTTTCCATCTCATTTTTACCCAATTAAAAAAAAAAAACAGAACGAAAACAAAATCTAATCAATCATATATAAATTAATTTGTTTTTTTAGTTATCACAGATGTTTATGGGCGGGAGGGGGTAGAATTAAATTTTTTATTACTTTTCTAAAAAAATTCAAAATTAAAAAAAAAGTTTTTATTATACAAACTCCATATATATATATATATGGCTGCAGAAAGGAGTTTGCTATTAACTGAAAGAAGACCCTTTGATTCCTCTTGGAGGCCTTAAAGGAACCGAGCAGGGCAAATTCCTAATGTCCACTCCATACGTTCTTGTTGTTGCAGCTGTTATTACTATGTGTTTATTCATATAGTATACGAACATGGATGGGCTGCTCACCAACATGCATTAGCCAGCGTGGTGACTTTTTTGGCTTTTTACCTCTGAGTTTAAGATCAAGAAACACCATGGTCTTTCTTCTCAGTGCCTGATAAGGCAGAATGAATGTTTGTGTAAATGATAAATATTTTTCCAATACATATATACAATTATGACAGACAAAAATAAAGCATGGCCCTTATTCCCAGGAGTCTGTAAAGTCACCAACCAAGGCAGCAGTTGGTGGCTGAAGGCGGAGGGTGCTAAGATCTCCTGATTGTGGACCCAAGCTGCCATTTGATGACAACTTTTTATTTAGGTACTTACAACTGCAGATCACTTTCAAGTGAAGGAAGATTGCAAGAATTAGAAGAAGAACTCTCTTATATTAAATGGGATATTATTGGACTTTGTGAAGTTAGAAGAAAAGGTGAAGAGACAATTGATTTAAAAAGTGGACATATATTTTATTATAAAGGCACAAATATTGGAAATACAAGTGGAGTAGGATTCATTGTAAATAAAAAGTGGAAGAACAATATTGTGGAGATTGATGGTGTATCAGACAGTGGCAAGATTAGTTATACAACTTAATAGCAGATACCAAATGCAGATAATTCAGGTTTATGCCCCAACAAGTTCTCATAGTGATGAAGTAGTAGAAGATTTTTATATGGATGTACAAAAGGCTTTTGATAAGAGTAAACAACATTTTAAAATTGTTATAGGAGATTTTAATGCTAGAATTGGTAAACAAATGAAAGATGAAAGTGCTGTAGGTAATTTTGGTTATGGTAATAGAAATGAGAGAGGACATAGACTTGTGGAGTTTGCAGAAAAAGAAAAACTTTATATTATGAATTCTTTTTTTGAGAAAAATGTTAAAAGAAAATGGACATGGAAACATCCAAATGAAGGTACAGCAGAATTGGATTATATTTTGACTAACAGGAAATACATATTTCAAGATTGTAATGTTCTTAATAGATTTAACACAGGAAGTGATCATCGATTAGTAAGGTGCAAGATGCGCGTTAATGTAAAACTAGAAAGACAAAAATTGTTAAGAAAAACAATATTTACAGTTGATATTCCTAATCTTCAGAAACATTCTAATGAATTTAAATTAGAACTTACAAATCGATTTCAAGTATTAGTAGATTTTGAACATGATTCAGATTTGAATGAAATTAATATGAAAATAACTGATACACTTTTAAAAACTGCAACAAAGATAGCTGGTAGAAAAAAGCAGCAATTGACCAACAAAATTTCTACTGAAACTAGAGAATTTATGAAGAAAAGAAGAAATATGAATATACAAAAATGATGCACTAAAAAGAATTGAATATCTCGAATTTTGTAAAATGGTGTGGAAAAGAGTTGAAAATGATATAAGAAAATATAACTGTGAACTAGCAAGAAAAGCTGTAGAAGAAAATAAAAGTCTTAAGAATGTAAAACAACATTTTGGTATTGGTAGGAAATTTATATCTGCAATAAGGAAAAAAGATGGAATTATTACTAAAAAGAGAGATGACATCATGAAATTAGTAGACAATTTTTTATCAAGAATTATATAGTAATAAAGATTGAGTACCTCCTATATCTATTACATCTTCCGAATTGCCCAGAATTTTAAATGAAGAAGTGAGAAATGCAATTAAATGTATGAAGAAAGGAAAGGCTCCAGGTAATGATGGAATTATAATTGATATATTAAAAGAAGCAGGTGAAGAAACAGAAATTTTTTTAGCAAAGTTATATACCAAATGTCTAAATGATAAAGATGTACTGGATAATTGGAAGAATGCAGTAATAATATTAATATTTAAAAAAGGTGATAAAGAAGATATTAGAAATTACAGACCTATCAGCCTTTTATCAGTTTTATATAAAATTTTTACCAAGATAATTACAACTCATCTACAGAGAACATTGGATTTCCACCAACCAAGAGAACAAGCTGGATTTAAAAGTGGTTTTAGTACAGTAGATCATATTCAGGTATTGAGAGAAGTTATAGAAAGGATAAATGAATATGAGTTGTCATTATGTTTTGGATTTGTAGATTATGAAAAGGCATTTGATTCTATAAACATTTCTTCAGTGATTAAAGCATTGGATCATCAAGGTATAGATCCAGGATATTGTCATATTTTAAAGAATATTTATAAAAATGCAACAGCAACAATTAGATTACATAATGATACTGGGAAAGTCAACATTGAGAAAGGTGTAAGACAAGGTGACTCCATATCTCCAAAACTTTTTACAGCAGTGCTGCAAGAAGTATTTTGTGGATTAAAATGGGAAACTAAAGGAGTGAAAGTAAATGGAGATTATTTAAGTCATTTAGATTTCACAGATGATGTAGTTGTTTTTGCAAATAATACTTCAGAGCTGCAGGAAATGTTGCAGGAGTTATCAGATGAAAGTAGGAAAGTAGGACTAAAGATAAATGTTAAAAAGACTAAAGTAATGTTTAATCGGTTTGCTCAAAATATGAAAATCAAGATTGATTATGATGAATTAGAAGAAGTTAACAGTTACAAGTACCTTGGTCAGATTATTAATACGATGGAAACATAATCTAAGAAATTAATCATAGAATTAAACTTGGTTGGAGTGCTTTTGGTAGAAATAACTTGATACTAAAAGGAAATATGCCTATGTGTTTGAAAAGGAAGGTTTTTAACAAATGTGTTTTACCAGTTCTTACTTATGGATCTGAGACTTGGGCACTCAATAGAAGAGCAATACAGAGACTTCAGACCACTCAAAGAAGTATGGAGAGGTGTATGTTGGGAATAACAAGAAGAGATCGAAAACGCAATGTAAGGGTAAGAGAACAAACAGGTGTTACTACATCATTGAAAAAATTAAAAGATTGAAGTGGAGTTGGGCTGGACATATTGCTAGAAGAGATGATAATAGATGGACAATTGAAATTTTAAACTGGATTCCAAGAGATTGTAAAAGACCCAGAAAGAGATCACATGTGAGATGGATGGATGAAATAAGAAAGTGTGCAGGGGTGATGTGGAGAAGAGAAGCTAAAGATCGGAGAAGATGGATTAAACTTGGAGAGACCTTCATCCTGCAGTGGATTGATAATGGTTGATAATGATGATGATGATATATATATATAATTTCATCTTGTATATATAAGTTGTTGTTTTGATCAATTATAACAATTATGCTCATCTAAAGCTAAGTAGTTTACATCTTTAAGAAAATTTATCTATCGACTTCTGTCAGTCCGGGAAACCATATTCTTATTTTTGCCAGGCCATGAAACCTTATCCTTATTTTTACCAGTCTGCAGGTGCGAAAAGATTGAAGCCCAGTGCATTAAAGTATGAAGATTGGCTATGAACCAACTGATGAGTGCTGGTTTAGCATGAAATACGAATATTAGTGGTTATTTATCTTTTACACATATCTGTGGTCAAGTGTGGAGAGTTGAGGGTTGTGTGAAAGTCTGAGCTCAAAATACCCTATATATTACATTGTTTGTACAGGTATATATATATATATATATAGCCTGTATGTTAGATATCAAATCTACTTTAATAAAATAACAATGCTGTTCTCTTACAATATACACTTATGTCAAGAAGTCATGGACTCATAAAGTTTTCTATAAGTTTAAACATCCACCAAACATTCCAGAATAGTGAATAAGTATATTTATTGTTATATGTAAATATCTTCATTATGATCTGTTTATTTTCTAAATTTGAATCACATCCATGTATCATGTTTAATAAATCTTAATGCAACCTTAAACACATGCTATTATAGGCAGAAACAATTTTATAATCTTACACAAAGTCATATGTAATCCAATCATTTACATTAAATATATACTTATATAAGGTTAAAACCTCAGTACATGCGCCATGAGTGCTTAATTTTAGCAAGAGAAACCTCTACAAATCATAACGCAAGATTCGACTTTATAAAGATAAGAGGGACCCTCTTACCTCTAACCTATTTTTTTTTAATTATATAGGCAAATCTAAAGTATTTTGATTTGGGATCATGAAGCTAATAAATTCTTCACTGATTAAGTCCACTATTTCTGTTAAACATTAACATTCGCGAAATCTTTCGATTTACAACGAGTCAATATTCACATATTAAATTTAGAAATATTTTGAATGAATTTAAAGTTGTAAATATATAATAAACAGTAAATGAGGCTAGAATATATGTGTACACACCATAGGAAAGTTTTCACATACTATAGCATGATTAAGTTTTAGGATCATATATTTTTCAATAACTGTTTTAAAAAAATCCCCCCAAAACTGCAGTTTAAATAAAATCAATTTTATTTGACGAGTGTTAAGATTTTTAAAGAAATTATTATTAAAATATAAAAATTCTTAAAATCCAAAGAGTACAAAAATAAAAAAAAATTCTAATTAGCTTTCACTTAGTGTCATGGTTAAAGAAAGCTCATTCTGCAAAACACGTGATTCCAAAGAGTTTTCTTTAATTGAAACTATTTTTATTGCATCTCTAACTAGCGTTCTTGAGAAAAAGGCATTTTAACTGTCATTTGTTCAAAGCTTTCTTACGACTTTTAACTTGGCAGTTAAAAAATAATTTTATAAGTTGAAAAATATTAAAGTACAGCTGATGTGCTCAAGGCAGCTGCAGCTGAAACTAATATTTTTTTTTTAAAAAAAAAAAAACAAGAATAGGATACATTATTTATAATATATGCAGAATGTGTTGTCTTTCAAATTACAAAATACGTGAAGCAACACATGCTGTAAAATGTATTTTTTTAAAAAATATTATAATTATATATAGGTACTCATAGCATAGAGGTAGAACATTCATATGGTATTCCTATAACCTGGCTTTAAATTCAAATAGAACTTCAATTATTATTATTATTATTTTTTTGCATAGCTGAAAACTTAATAAATGTAGAATATTTTTTAAAAAGTAGATTGACTTTTGGCAAGTCAGTTGGTTGCAAGGACATTCTCATTACGTAACATTTGCAACACAAGCTTATTAAATTTAGTCATGTGATATATGGCTTGATTTACTTGCAATTATTGTTATTGCTCTTAGGGCTGTGGCTGTTTTATATTACTAAAGCTATTAATATATGGTGTACCTGAACATAGTTCAGTTCCATATGGTTATTAAGTTAGAAAGCTGGATTTGAAAATATATGAATGTCTGAAAATTTCAGATTTTCTACTTAATAGTTAAACATTAGATAAAGTGCTGGGTTTGACCTGATATTTTAAATCTAATGCTTGAATATCCTATAGAAATCTATTATTTTTTTTATATACTGGTATTCTTTTATATACTAGTATAATTGAATATTATAGATTCAAATTACCTTATGGGTTTATTGATATTACTTCATTAACTATTTTGTCTTGTTTATTGATATTACATCATTAACTATTTTGTCTTATTATAAATAGTATGATTGTTAAGAGTAAATTAATATATGAGTATAGCATGGCTGAGTTCATATCATTTATCATTTTATTAAACTACGATTTAAAATTAATTTTGGGTCATATATTTATTTGTATATTATGAATATTGTAAACTAATAGAACATACTAATGCTGTTATTTCAATCATTCATGAATTATTTTATTTAGATATGAATTCGTTAAATTTTAATATAAGTTTATATTATTCTAAGCAATGTTTGATCTGTTTGGTATATTAGTATTTAGTTGTTGAATGACATCATTATTCATTTGATTATAAGTGAAATATATCTTAAGCATATATTGTTTTTTGAATGAATGATATTTGATTTAATTGCTTTATTTTAATTTATTTTAAATAAGATTTGTATTTAGGATATTTGAAGTAATGATTTTGTTTGTTTTCTGTTTATTCTAAATGCTATCAGAATTCATGATGTTATAACATAGATTGTAATCACTGTTTTGCTTTGGTATAGTTAACAGTTGGATCTGTGATTAGACAAAGGCTTATATTAAGTACTAAATAATTATTTATTGATAAATATTCATTTAGTTTATTATATTTATTCTATTGAAATTAAATTGAGAGAGTGCAAATTTCTCAAGTGCTTATGACAATTTGATTGGCTGTTGGTTGTCATAAACGCTTGAGAAATTTGCACTCTCTCAATTTAATTTCAATATCGACTGCGCTTTATAAAATAATATTATTTATTCTATTATGAATGATACTATTATTTATGGGTATCATAAAATTAGGATTATTTTCCTTTGATTTATATTTTATTCAATTACAAATGATGTCCAACTTCAGGTCTCATTTTTATTTTGTTACATTGAGTTAACAATGACTGAGATATATTTTATTCAGGCTATATTAGAGTTATTTTTTTCCATTGAATGTTTTTGATTTGCTACAAATGCCATTCAAATCATTGGGGCTATAACAGAGGTTTTCATATACACATATTTATTCTGTTGTAAATGGTATCACAATTTTCAGAGTATAATTAAACAGGATCACTCTATCATGATCTTATTATATCCAATATGTTACAAATGGCATCCTAACTTTAAGGGCAATAATAAAGGTTATTTCATTATCATCTTTTCATTTCAGTTATAAAATATTGCCTAAACTTATAGGGCAACTTTTTATTTTGTTACTCTCTCTCTCTACATATATATATGATCAACAGATCGTGTTTTTGGTAAAAACGCCATCTGTTGATCATAAATACAAGCGTCAGCAGGTTTTAACGTGATTAAAACTTGTTTTGTTTTTCATATATATATACACACCAGACACATACATCCAAGCACTTGAGGGTGCCACAAAACTAGTCTACTAGTTTGGAAAATTTATTTTGTGTCGATGAATGTATGATAATCCATACATATTTTGATATAATAATGGCTACTGATGCTAGTTCAGTTTAGAGTATGAGGCATGTAACTATTAAGCAATTGACAGACAGATAACAGCAAACAAAGAGCAAGCAAATTTAAATAAGCATAATAATATTGTTTATTCATTTTTTTCAGAGTTTATATAGTCATATAAAAAGTTTAAAATATACATAAAAACCTCCCCGAAAATAAAATTAAATAAAATATAGTAATGTTATTTCATGGATGAGTCAGCTAAGACCTAAGAGAAAAATTGATTCAGACCATTATATTTCTCTAGGGCAATATTCCAGCACAAGCAAACATTTATTTAACATCGTATTCAAAATTAAATAATATATTCTTTACCGGAAGTACTTTTGATTGTTTCACTGACAATCTTTATCAGCCATTAATACAAATATTTGTATTATTGGTTAATAAAGATTGTCAGAGAAACAATCAAAAGTACTTCTGGTAAAAAATATATTATTCAATTTTGAATACTGTGTTAAGTAAATTTGTTTGAATTATTATTATATGATTTAAAAATACAGACATTTAATGGTTATATATATATATTCTTAATAGATAGCGATATTGTATAAGATTTAAATTAACTTTCCTAACTTATACAGACATATATGATTTGCTAAAGCACAGTGTGGTACAATTGAACCAAACCACACCACAGAGATACAGTGGTATATAGTGGGCTATCTTATTGCACACCTATTCATAATCAAATGCTATTTATTATATGTAGGCTATGGTAGCATTTGATTATGGATGGGTGTGCAATAAGATGTCCCAGTCAGTATAAACTGCTGTGCAGTATGATAGAACCCAAGCCATATCGAAATACAATGGACTTAAAATGAACCATCTTATTGCATGCAACACCCATAACCAAATACAATTTACTATATTTAGGCTATATTAGCCACACAAGTTCAATTTTACACTTCAATATTCATTGTATAAACATATCACTAAAAATTTTAAACACTTTGAAAAAATAATTATACTAAAAAAATATTAAGCTATGAATTTCTCCAATTAATTTATTAAATAAAGTTTTGTTTGCTTTTGACTGCTATCATCACTAATAGCAGTGAATTATGAAACTGATTGAATCAAAACAAAACTAGTATAGAAATTTAAACAAAAAAATATTTTATTATACAATGGACTGAATTATTTAAATTAACCTAAAGTCTATTAATTACTTAAATCAAACTTTATCATAATAAAACCAAAAACTCATTCATGAAGAAATCAGAAAATGCATAGAGTATTATATTAACTATATACATATTAGTTATTTAGTTACAAATTACAATACTTTGATATTAGAGCTGCGACATAGTGTAGGAGAGATAGAAGGTTTTTTCACATCCACAATAAATGTGCAATGTTGCAACAATGAAATTGAAACAAAATAATCCCTTTGATAGTGACAAAATATGCTTTTTCTTATCAACTTGATCTTTTTGTTTTGCGATACTTTGACATTTTCAGTTATTGTCTAGATTTCTTTCTGACAAGAGTGTTTTTTTGTGTTGTGATTTACATTGCATATTAAAGAATTCATATCATTAAAAATGATGTATATTTGGAAATTACTAAGTACAGAATGTGGTGATTCTAATGGAAGCCATCAAATGTAATGTTGAAGAGGGGATCTATGATATATTCAGACTGTTGGAAGACATACAAAACCAATGAATTACATGAAGCTGGTTATAACCATTTCCAAGCCAAACATACATACAATTTCCTGAACTCAGACACAGGAGTGCACACCCAAAATATTGAGAGACTCTGGGGTTTTTCCAAATAGTGAAGGGACAGCAAGATAGCACCTGAATTCTTACCTAGTGGAATTCATGTGGAGAAGAATACACAAAAATGAGGGCATTTTTATAGCAATACTTAATGACATGAAAGAAATGTTTTCATTCAGGAGAAATAAAACTGTAATAAAAGTGTAATAATTAATATGTATTTTTTTTTTTGAGTTCTGGTTTTAATTTCTATATATTGTAACTAATAAAAATATGAAAAATATATGAGATTATATATCTACTTATAGATGTACCTGGTTTGAACCCTTTGGACATTATTTAAAACAAAATGTAGGATTTTGTATTTTAGAACCGCATCACATTTGCACTAACATTAAGGAAAACAAAACATCCTTATGATTCTTTAGTTGTGCAAATAAAGTTATCAGACTAAATTATTATATAAGATTTTAATATCATAAATGCATTTTAACATTCTCATAAGTCTGACTAGCTCATATTAAACATGATATGTTTATCAGTGGAAATTCACTAAACTTTGAGTGATATTTGATGATCTTCAATGGTAGTCATTATCTTTAATGATGGCTCACTAATAATAAACAAATAAATACAGTGAAAAACATTATTTGTATGACCATTAAACACATTTAAGACTGTTGATTAATAAGATGATGATGATGATGATAATGATACTTTCAGCCACAGCTTTAGAGCTAACTCACAACATAAAATTTCATCTTTTATAAACCTATAATTATTAACCTAAAATATTATATTTAAATTATGACTTAATGATTGATATTCATCAGTGATTATTGATCATCATAATTAACAAGACACTAAATAATTCTTAAGAAAGTTATATGCTTCTTTTAGTAAAAATAAATTAACATTTATTACTGATTAATCATTAACAATACAGATATAAAATTTATACTATTAATAATGAAAAATTGTTTACATTTAAGTAATAATAATCATAATACCAAAGATCTTCCCCCTTTCCTTTAATGGCACATACTCAATGTTCATATCATCTAGTGTGATGTGTATGCATTAATTTCTATAGTGGATAAATAAAATTCTTATATCTTAAAAACACTTTTTTATTTTAAAAAAATAAACACTATGCACGCACATACTTGCATATTGTAATAACATATATATCTTCATCTTAATAAATTTAAACATAATATTAAAAAGAGAAATGAGTAAAAAAAGGTTAGTCAGATCATAGAGATAAGCATTTAAAGAAATCAGCTTTAAATTACCTATCTTCTTGTCCACCACTCTAGGTCATTAATTACTTTAAAATTCCCTCTCTCCTAATGCTAAATTTCTACTGATTTTTAACATTCATGCTCAACAAATATACATGTAAGCATAATTATATTACTAGGTGTGTGTATATATATATTGTACCAATATTGAAATTGTCACATAATTTTATCTAAAAAATTATTAAAATAAGTCTTTCATAAAAGAAAACATAAAAGTTTATAAAAGAAGTAAAGAGTTTTTTCTTATTATTATTCTTTAAAATAAATAATTAAAAGTTTAAGAGTTCTTGAAATAAAACTTACAATTAATTAATTAAAAGAAGGGAGGAGGGGGAGTTTTCCTGTAGAAAAAACTAAAAGTTTAATAGAAGTTAAAGATTTTTATTTATTATAAGTTAAAATATAAATCTCTTTTCATTCGAGTTTATTAGAATAAATGTGTGTATATGTGCAATTGTAAATAAAAATAAATGTATGCGTATTGAAATGGCAAATCTGATTCAGATTTGCCGTTTCACGGTTTGACCCACCTAATTATTTATTTACTAACATTTGCTTTTTTTTATTATTCTAAAAAAATATTTTAACATTTTGTAACCATCCTGAATCAATCCTAAAATTTATTTTGGATCGTATAATTATACTAACACACTGTTATTCTATTTATTATAAAAAAAAAAATTCAAATAATTAACTTTGAATTTTTTTATATAGTTTAGATATATATGTTTAAAATGTTTTATTTTTTTCAGTATAAGAATCCAAGATGGCCTTTTTGAAAAGATTTGTACCTCGATAAGAAGTTTAAAATAAATGTTTAAATTAAAAGCATAGATAAATTACCAAAATCCATTCACTGTGGAATCTCTATTCATTAATTAGTAGAGATTCTACATTGTTATCTAAATTAAAAACTAATATAAAATTAGATTGAAATATATTAATCCTTATTGAGGTACAAACTTTCTAAAATTAAAATAAAAACAATTGCTATTGTTTTCTAAAAGATCACCTGAGGAAGCAGGAAGTAATAGACAGAGAGTGACCAGAGACCAGACAAAGAGTGACCAGAGAGATAACAGACAGAGAGTTGTAGAAAGCATGCTATGATGATCGAGGAGTAAAAAGGGTAAATCGCTGCCCTTTCTTTCCTGAGACCTGAAATCTTCCGTTATGTTGCTGCCAGAACCTGCCTTCAAATGCTACCAGCCATCAAGGTTCACCCGGGAACTCATACTGGGGAACTCCAGGTAAAATGCCGAAGAGCTTAAATCCTGTCATCAAGATTTTAAAATTATTATTACAATCTAAAATGTAGTTTCGTAAAGCTTAAAAAAAATTGTCAAAAGTTAATGTTTATTAAGAATTTTTTTGAACTGACTCTTCTAGCCCTTTCTTTTAAATTATGTTTTCATTAACTCAAGCTCACTATAATTTTTAATATCTATAATTAATTGAATATGAATTTATTTGTTTTATATTAATGTTAGCATAAGATTATTTCATGCATTGATTGTTTTTGTATTTCGACAAGCTTCACTCGCGGGGGCTCAGAGTAATTTGCTAAGAGAGCAAATTATGTTTTATTAGAGGGAGTTTGGGAAAGAACGATTTAATTTTAAAATAAAATAATTTTGATCTATTTTTATTTCACAAGTGAAGTTATGTCGAATATATATATTTCAAAATAAACATGCCGTAATTTCTTTAAACAGTTTTATTATAGATTTCCCAGAATGGGATTCTATTATTTTATATTTCTGCAATTCAAAACAGAATAAAATATATAAATTTTGACCTAGTAACAGTGCTGCTGGATAGCGTCAGTCAATTATCATGCATTTTTTTAAGTTAGGAAAGAGGGAAGGGGGGATTTTTTTTCAAGAATTAAATTCCCTTATTTCTACATATATGTTTTTTTTATAGGTTAAATATTTATATAAAGTAGTTGTTTACGCAGGTTGTTCTCTATGCAGTATTAGATCATTTTAAGGCTATTTTAATTATAACCAGTTCCTATTTAATAATTTATAATATCTCGGGTTAATAAAGAATGCTTGGAGTCTCATGAACAGACCTAAAATGATCAGTGATTTGGTGATTTGGAGTTAGCTTCCGTTTTTCGCATAAGCCTGTGAATCGGACAGCGGTTTTGAGATAGAGTTGGTTTGTCAGCGGAATTCGTAGAGGCGAATATGAGGGCTCTCTGTAAATCCTGTCTCCTATCGATATATGATCATGACATGTGGACATATTGATTTCCCTTTCTATTCTTCGTTGGAAAAGGCATACGAGTGTCCGAATCCGGCTCATATTTTCTTACTTACATTTTTTCTCTCCTTTGCATTCGTATATTTATTAACCTGACATTGTTTTGCTTTTATTTTGCCTATCTAATACGTAAGTCATAGGGAAATGATTCTACTGAAAGGATCTTCAACCTGATTAATCGACTCTTTTGTTCATTTGCATAATTAGTTAAAATTGTTTGGTTTTGGCTAATTCACATTATATAATACTTATAGGTTTGATTTTAGTTGTAAGTCCAACTAAAGTGACTTGTTTGCTTTGATAATTGACTGATATATTTTTTGTTTATTATAATCGCTTACAGTTTTAAAGTTATTTATAAGCTATGCCAGCAAGGTCCATTAATGTCATAAAACATTAGTTATTGGCAATCCAAATTATTAATTTTATAAAGAGAAATGAAATCAATTTTTCTATCTGTTAGTGGAGTAAGACGTCAAATTAGTCTTATAATCGTTTATTTAATTAATATCTTTTTCAATAGAAATGTTTTTTTTTTTAAGTCATTCTTATATATGTGCATTAGGCAGATGTTTAAACCTATCACTATATTATAAGCTTGTAATAAATGTGCATGGGGAATTTTGAAATCCGTGGTCATTTTAATTATGAAATAATTTTTGCTATTAAAAAAAAGGAGAATAAATGTAAACAAAATTAAAGATGTATAAATTTAACAAAATAAAATGTATAAACCCAATAATGTCAATGCTGACCGCTAATAAAAATAAAGTCATCAGGAACTCGTATAATTATGAAGTTAATTTAAAAATTGTATTTTTTTTGTTTTTTTTTGAGCTTGAGTTTAAACTAATGTAAAATAACTAATGTAGAATGTCCAATGATTTTAATTATATATATAACTAAAACAAACTTCTAGAGTTCTTGAATCATTTTATTTACTTTTATTTTAAATAAATTTTGATTTTTAAACATACCTATCAACCAATCACCCAAGTTCTCATTTAAATATAATAAAATCGAATCTCATGCTTTAAGACCCAGCTGCTGGCACAGTGAAAATAAGGGAATTCAATCATATCATCGAGAAAGGCTATTGATTAGATCTTTGACCTGGGGATATAGGTAAATAGGGTAGAATTCACAATGTACCTCATTTATCTATCTTGTACATGGTTGGACTTGAGGTACTTTATCTGTATTCAGGAGTTTGTTGGATCGATGTGTGTTTTTCGACTGGTACAGTATTAAATATTAAAAAAATAAATGGAAGTTATCATTAAAAAACACAGTGGTGGCTACTAATTAAAGATATAAAAACAACACATTTGTGATGACTACTACTACGTTGTCAAAGGATTAGTTACTAAAGGAATTTCGACAACAGATATTGCTGGAGGATATTGAAAGGACAATATGTCATAGGTATAAAGAGCCAATTTTTTATTGATCTTTCAGTAAGGACAATCATTCAGTGAGGACAATTGTTTCAATTCAGATAATAGTTCAGTTTATTATGTATCCAGAAACCAAAATGCAGTGCTGAGCAGCTTTTGGGAATATACGATCTTACTTTAGCCCTAGTCCAGTGAAACAGTGAAACCTGCCTGTGAAATAATGTCTGCATAACAGCTTGGAAATCTCCATCAATATCTAACTGTCTCCAAGAATAATACCAACAGATTAGCATCAAATTTCAAGAAACTTCAAATCTAACCGGTTAGATATACTTCATTAGAAGCAACTAACAACAAGGAATATCCATGTTCCAAAAATCCTAGGTAAAACATTTTCTTATTCTCATAAATATATAGTAGCCATCGCATTAACGTAAAGCCTCCAGAGATAAGTAATTTGAACTCTAAAAACATGCATAAAATGAACTATTGATGTGCATGTTTGTGAATGCTATATGATTTATAAACGTCAAATATTATTTATGCTTTCTCATAAGATGTATGCATGATTAAAAATACCAATATTATTTTAGTAAAAATTTATAAAAGTATTTATATTTAGTATAATTAATGTTAATAAATTGCCTTTAAATTTAAGCCTCATTTTGTCAGTCAGTTCTTTGTACCAATTCTTTTACCAATCTTTTATCAATTCTATCCCCACTAATTAAACTATATTTTATTATTGATTAAAGTTAGACTGGGTTAGTTTTAGGGATTGTTTTGAGTGCTGGATTATGAGCCTACTGTCCTAATATGTTAGTCATTGACTAGCTGCTGCCTGGGTTTACTCTGAAACAAATAAAGTGTTTGGATAGTAGGGGTTTGAATCTAGAAGCCAAGGTGGGCCACAATCTGATCATGGGTATTGTTGATAGTTAAAGCTATCAATAATATTTCCCATTTTGCTTGTACGTGCTGGTTCGTTCATGCAACATTTATAATTAAATAAGATTATAAATGTATTATGAAGAAGTTTGAAACCAGCCAAAACATTTACAGTGTAAGTAAGACTCAGCGATCAATCTGGTACAATATATATATATATATATATATATGTTAATTCCCATTATAAATAAAAAACTATTAACACCCCTTTTTACATACAATATAAACAACATATTTCATAATTTTGAATTAATACACAATAAATACACTTTATAAAAATAAAATACATAAATGGTTACATGTAATACTTTAAGAATACATAATTGATCAATAATGTAATAGCTATTATTACTGAAAACATTCTATAATTGATTTTTATTTTAAGATTCAAAGATTTTAAAGAGTGATAAACAAATTTATTATTAAAAGATTTGTTAATAGTCACTGATAAAAAAAATATAATTGAAATTCATATTACCAATTTTTTTACATTGAGGCACAGACAGTTTCAAAGAGTCCAATGATTTTAAAGTCATCTTGTTGATGGTTTAAAATTTGACAGCAGCCACATACCAATATGTAACATGCATATTGTGCCAGTCCATGTATAACGGCCATGCACAAAATGGCTGTTTGCTGAAGTTTCAGCACAGCTTACATGTATCACATGAAAATTATAATTTTAATATGATTTATTAAATTATAATTCAGAGGGGAAGTGGGAGGTATGGATATAGTACATAAATAAATGGGTTTGGGCTATATTATATTCTTATTATACCCACAGTACAAGTGTATGCAGTGTATATATGTTTTAATAAGTTATTCGACTAGCAAACCTGTCTAAAAAAAAAAAAAAAAAAAGGGAAAATAAGTTGCAATATTTGTTTATGTGTAGAACAGTTTTTTTTTTTGTTGTATTTTACTACTTATAAATGTTCGAACACACATATATAGAAATGTATTTTTATTTTTTATTATTTTCCTAAAAAAAGAAAAGAAAATTCTAAATAGCTAAAAAGTTTTTGCATTTATTGGAATTTATCTTTTCTAATTGTTAGAATGAGAGGGTTTGAAATTAATTAATTAAATTTGTAAAGGAAAAAAACCTTTTTGCTAATTACAATCTACTTTCAACCGAAGAAAATGCTTTGTATAAAAGAATTTTCGGTTGATCGTGAATAAAGATAAAATAGATTTTATCTGAGAAAGGAATGTAAGCACAATGGGTGTCAAGTACTCAATATGGAAGCTTGCAAAAGTGTACTTTAATAAATAAAAAGGTAAAAGAATGTAGAAAGGTATAATTAAATTTATTATTAGCTGATGCAATAGCTCGTAGAGGGGGTATGACAATTGGACTGTTTGGGCTATATGTGCTGCTTACTGGGGGCTTTGAGTCAGTCGAGTACTAGCTTGCTAAAGTGTGCGGACCAAGGGAGATTAGCCTGCTAAAGAGTGTGGACAAGTTAATGCTAGCTTGCAAAAGCATTCCAATGGCAAAGATTTAGAAAGTTAAATCTTGTCTCCCGCTAGTCTAAAAAATGCAACAGTATAGAGATTTGTGAAAAACAATCCGATGGAGAGAAAGGAGAAAATGAACTGTGTCTGTTAAAATTATAATCACTTGGTTATTTCCCAGAAAAAGAATTTGAAAAATTAGCATTTAGCAAGGATCGTTAAGTGGAGTTTGGAAAATGATCAACAACATGGATTCTCAATACGTTTAAATAGAAAAAAAAAAAAAACGAAAGACGAATCATAGTTGGAGAACTGCAATTTATTTAGGATCTACTTGTTCTAATCATCCGTGTGCAATATATATATATATACGGGAGAAGTATACTTACAGATCCGATAAGTTGAAAGATGGCTCGATTATACGTTCCAGGTTATTATCCTACCATGGAGTAGACTTTCAGCCGTAGTACACCACCTGTTTGGCTATCAAGTCCGAAGATGCCTTAGAAGAAATAGCAGACCCTGATGACAAGAAAGACTCAAAGTATGTCGGTGAATGGAAGCCTTATCTGCCCTATGAAGTAGCCGTGTGGCCCAGGAAGTTCGAATTGAATACAAGAACAAGTTCAGAGGAGCATGTATAGTTGGTTATATATATATATATTTATATATTTTATATTCTATTATAGATTTTTTTTTCTCTCTCATTTATGTTCTTTGTAAATTTTTTTTTTATGATATATTTATATTATTACTGCATACCTTGTTATATGGATTTATTACTCTAAAGTGGGAAGGAATATAGGGCACACCCATTGTATAATCTTTTAGATATTGTGTTTTTTCTTTATATATATTGTAACCTAGTGTTATTGACACTTGGTCTATTTAGCATCGGTTCCACAGGAAAACAATGCTATCTTTTTCTAGAAAATAAAAAATTAAAATAGTAATAATATTAAGTGATTAATAAAATAGGCTATTACTCACTTTAACATGTTTTAAGCCAATAACTAATAAATTTAGTAATTTAATGTCATTTTGAAAAGAGCAAAAATAATTAATTAAAAATATTAACCATAAGAGCAATTTAATATAGTATAAAAGCACAAATTATAAACAGTAATTGATTTAGATGGACAGGGGGGGATAGATGAGTATCTTATCATAATACAATAGCTTCTGGTAATTTTTTTTTTATTATTTAGATAATAGTGTATACAGAAATATACAACACAAATAAATCTTGTTAATTAAGTGTATTTATTATTTTTCAGTATTTGTCAAATTACCTTGTAATCTATTTAAATCATACAGAAATATATAACTGTAATAAGTTTTTTTTTTCCCTTTCTTTTGTTTATGTATAATTAAATGAATTTTTCTCTGTAAGAGGTCGCTAAAATAAAACAAGACCGCCAAAAACTGGAGAAAAAGTTTTAGTCTGCTATTTAGTCTTCAAGAAGGAGTGAGTACTGAAATTCGGTAACAAAATTTTTTATATTTTTTATTGCAGAAATAAATATCAGTCCATTAAATGTTTGATAATATCATGTTTGGCTAATCTCAATTGATAGGATATTCTGCTTTTCTATGTCCATCGACCTATTATAAAGTTTTTATACTAAAAGATTATACTATCGTGTACTAGAGTTCAAAATGACCGTATTGACTACAGCAATCACGGAAAATATCATTATGTTGAAAATTAAGAATATAAATAATTTCCAGCAAATAAACAACTATTTATTAACTTTACCTTATTTGATAATTTTTTCTTGGTATAAAAGAAAAATTTATAATTTAAAAGACATATTATAAAAGCTAAGGAAAGTTAACTATAAAATTTCGCGCTCTTTTAAACTGACATTGTCTGCATTTAAAAATAATGAAAGCTCCTCACATTAAAATATAATTTATTCAATGAAAATTATCTAGAAATAATATGAATGATACAGGATATTTACTTATGCACCTGCATAATTTTAAAAAAGGAAAATATAAATTTTCTCAAGGCAAGTATTGAAAATTTTGTATGCGTGCATATTACGGAAATTCATTATTAAAGAAGACTTATAATTCCTAGAGTAGGAATAAAAATTACTAATATAAGTGACTTAATTATAACTTTATAATATAATATGTTATATTATACCTCAACTAGAGTCCTTAAAATTCTATCTACGTAAGTCAGCTGCAGCCTTATAATAATAATATTTCATAAAAGTCGCGCATTAGTTTTATTCTTAAGCCAGCTAGCTAAATAAAAATGATACGTATCGCCAATATTAAAAAGAAAATAATTCTACATGTGATCGTCAATCATCCAATATTCGTCATGTTAAGTTATGTATTGTCTTTCTTGGATCCCAAAATTATATAAGTTAATTCCAGAAGAATTAATATCCAACGCTATTATGTTTTCTTTGCTTAATTATTAAATGCGCCAGAATGGAAGCAACCTTTATCGAAATGATATAATAAAATGTGTTTCTTGTTTTAAATTTTTGCTTCGTGAACTACGAAAGGATCAAGTTCTTCATCTAAATAAATTGCCCAACGGAAAAACATTTTTCTAGAAAGATAATAAACACTTGTTAAGTAATATTTTTTATTTGAAAAATTATGTATATTTTTTTTTATCAACAGGTTAAAAGATGTATATTCAAGTAGTATTTAAATGACCTTGTAATCATAAAGGTACGTTTTCTTTTAATTATACTAGGTTAAATTTATATTTGACATGGAAAATATTTTTATAAAATGTGTTTACTTATGATAGGCAATTATGGGTATAAATTTATATGTTAAATGCGTAAAAGTGGAAAAGTTTAATTACTTAATAGATAAAATATCTAGTTAAAATTATCAGAAGTAATTAAAGAGAAGTGCTATACAGAATCTTATTTATTTAAAGTTTAAAACAAATTTATACTATGTTAATTGCGGAATTTATTCCCAAGTATTTTTTATTAACGCATTCACTTAATTTAGTTCAAAATACTATATAACCAATTACTTGTTGAATGTTTCTTTGGCAAAGGTGAAAATTATTATGTTTATTTTGTATTATCCATTGATTACAGACGTTGATTTAAGTATACCCCGGAAAATAAATTTTGTGTAATTAGTGTATTTGCTTGTCTTGCCCTGAATAGCATCAGTATATGATTAATATTCACATTAGTAATAATTGTATGTATTTATTTTGAGGGATGGAAAATAATCTCCCCAAAAGCTTTATTTTTCATGAGGGGAATAAATAAATCTAGAATTCGGGTATGGTTATAACCGAAGCGATCGCTTCCCAGAGCCAGGACGATCAGCCATTTATACCGTATTTAGTTTATTTCATTCGGTAAAATCCCATGAGAGGATTATATTGGTGTGTGTTCCTATTAGGCCCAGGTAAGAGGCAAGGACCCTTTAAACTATTTTAATATAGTTGTTAACTCTTCGTATCTACGGTATTATTCCCTTTTCCTCATGAGAAAATAGAGATAATTCCACCACGGAAGGTGTAGAATATTGTGTTTTATTTAAAAAGTTATAGCAAGATAATGGGTATACTGGAGGTAAATTCCTTACGATCCATTTAATAAAAATAGAGTGCTAGTATATATGATCAATGTCTGGATTGTGCGTCGGAATAGTGCGGGTAATCCACACATAAGTCAATGGAGAGAATAAGTTTAAATTTGCGTGATTTATAAATTTTTATTTGCCAAAGGAGGGTTCAAATACTAAGTTTAATTCAAGTTAATCATTAAGTAGCACTCACAATATAACTTATACGGAGAAGAACAGTGTGTATAACAACTTCAGTTGTTATTCAGGTAAACATTAAAATAATAAGTGTAACTTCTGATAAATAACCCATAAATTATAATAAGTTACCTAAATAAAAACTGTCATTTAGTTAAAGATACGATGATAATAATCGTTTGTACGCATTGCCTAGAATCCAATTATTTTTATTTTAAAACAAATAGTCAGAATAAAGTTAAGCAGCCGTTCATATAAGATACACTCAACTGATAAGTTAGTGTATCGACAATAATATTTAAATTGTTATAATTAATCTGAGTCAATGTATAACAAAGATGAAGAAGTAGTTCGAATCTAAGTCTAAAAGCATAGACTAATTATTATTAGTTATTATTTTGTTTTATCCATATGGGATCAACTAAAGTGTAAATTTTTGTTTATTATGTTAATCCTAAGGGATTGTTTTTGTTAAATTGTAAGAATAAATTGGAATATTGTTGATATTTAATAATAAATATAGTCTTATTAAAAGCTGTTTTGAGTCAGTTTTCTTGTGTGCTTAATAAAAATGTATCTGCATAATACTTGCAATACTTTCTTGAGTCCAAAGTTATTTATAAAATCTCAAATTCAATACACTAGATAGACAATTATATTGCAGATCAGAATATTTCATTATATTTTAATTTAATAAGAATTATTTATGGAATTGAAACTTCAGACCAAAACATTTTATTTCATGTGTGTGTAAAATCACCTTATTCCCAAACTAATATATTTGATTGCATATTGTTCCATACACATTTAAGTGAAGTGTATAAGTATTAAATCTTAGTGAATTATTGTGTTGTCATGGGTGATGGAAGGACACAAAAGCACCCTTGTCTTTTCATCATTCCAACTGAGATTCTGGATTATAAATTGGCAGTATTATTCAAAATTATGCGTTGTCATTGAATAGGGTCATCATCTCGTTAAATATTATAGTAGTTGATATGTGGATGAAGACACCTGGAATTTAAATAAGTTAAATGTTTTCTATAGCCAACCGGAGTGTCAGTTCTATTGGACAACACAATACTGCCGAGCAATTTTAGTAAATATAACAGAGAACCCTGAGATTAGTGTCAGTATTATAAGTGCTCTTAAAGAGAGAATTGATTCAGTATGATTAATATTACAAGTGTGGCATGGCTAAAGAGATGGAAACTTTAAATTGTATAATAATAAATATTGAGATCATATTGGCAAATTGCTGAATGTTGTATTTGGTCAGTAATATTAACAATGAAATAAAATCATCATCATCATTGTCGATCAGTGCAAGTACTTATAGCTCAGAGAATGTGTTTTAGATAGAGAGAGAATGTTAGTTTATTCTAAAGTGTTTTATTAAATCTATTTTATTAATGATAATTATTTTTTTTATTCTATCTCTGTCTGAGCCGCATATCTCCGTAGCCGAATTATATAACTAACCTAACAAAGAGCTATAAAATGTCATATTAGATAATAGAGGGTTTGGTTTCCCGTCATATACGGAAGCGTCCGAGTGCGCTTTAATAGAGGACGTTCTTATTATTTTGATAGATAGTAACGTCATCTTTTATTAGGTTAGAATATATATCTTGGGGTCATATGTATATGCATCGGTGGAGGGTAAATATAATTTAAATATTTTTTTATATATATTGGACCTATATGTATGCATTAGTGGAGGATAAATATAATAATCTGGGGATAATAAATATTCACTTTTGTAATTAAAATCGTTTATAAGTTTTTGACTTAGCTTTAAAATAATTATTAAGTTATTAGTACAGATAGATATATAGTTTTTCTTTTTTATCAAAATGCCAATCCACGTAGTTAACCTGAGATTTATAGAATATAAAGTGAGCTAGATAGGGATAACTTACCGGGGAGTTGGATTGTTTCTTTAATTTTAGTCCGAACGTCTCGAAATATTCATATTCATTAATGACTAGTCACATTTTACACACTCTCTCGGGAAAGAAAAGGAATAAGTATAATCTTGAACGGGAGTGGCACTAGAGACCGAAGGAAGTATTCAGTACTCTTAAAGGTGTGTAAGAACACTTTAACTAGTCAACGTATAATTAATCGGCTAATGAAACAATTTAACAAGGAAGGTCTGGATGGGCCTAATTTTAGGTTCAATCTACTTCCTCTAATAATTTCTTTGAGGTATTTACTCATATTTAATCAAAAATATTTTAGAGAATTATTATCGATGTCCCATTCTGTAGCATACGTCATTTCATGCTCGGTGCCTATGAGAGTCTAACCATGCAAGACCACTACAGGGGTGTCGACCCGGTACAATATATTTACCAATTACAGTGGTTTATTGGATCAGTTTTATTCTGGCTTAGTCTTGCCATTCTGTTTACTGTGATGATGATGGTGAAATAACTTGCTTCCATAGGGAACATTTGACAGTAGAATGATTTCTTCATTTCTTCTAAGTATAATTAATTTTAATAGACAGATTGATGTTCCCTTTCCATATATTTTAGAATTTTGCTTTGGTTTAAATTCAGCAAATAGCATAAATGAAATAGCATGGGTTCACAAATTTCATCATTTTCTCTATAGCAGCATTTAGATTTACCAGCACAGGTAAGCAATAAGTTTCTTCTTTCTTATTTAGCAATCAGTGATAAGATGTTTTATACACTCTAGATTTAAACTTCTGATGTGCATAGGTTTCTGGATGCCCAATGGGGCACTCAACAAAATATCTCTACCTCACCATGCTGATGTAGAAGCCTTTAAAACAATCTGATTTCTCAAAAGCAATCTAGTTTTTCTCTCTTTTCTAACAGACTTATTGTCAGTTTTTTATACAAGTTAGTGTGTCTCATGATTTCACATATTTTTGCTGCTAAAAACACATGGTTTCCATTAATTAAACCATCTGATCAAAATCTTTTCAAAATTGATGATTTTCTTCTAAATTTATTATTGATAAGAAATCCAAACTGGTCTGGCTTTTATCAGCAACCCCTTTTTTCTCAAGTCTGAAATTTGACCTTCATATTCTCTCTTATTAACCTTTGAATGTCAGCTGGACATTTTTGTGAAAGGTTAAGTGAAACTCTAACTCTTTCAATAAAAAATAAAACAAATTGATCCTAAATAATATATAACTGTCTTTAAACAATATAACTTTTTATAAAGAAATTATATTACTTAAACACAACTTTTTTTAAAAATACGTCTATAAATGTCTCTAGGTCTATGTCTGTAAAATACAGGCACACACTTAGATATTCAAATATATAAAACTTGCCTATCAAAAAATAATATGAATGATTCAAAAAATTATAACTCAAAATTCAGAAAATAAATTAGTAAGACTATTAGAATTAAAGTATTATTAAAAAAAGAATATTAGAATCTATTAAGTATAAATTAATTTTAAAGAAGGTTAATAATCAAAATCAGAAAAATAATTAATTGAATAGTTTGGATCTACAGACAACTATTTATATGTACTTTAAAATTCTAATAGATATTTAAAATATAGGTTGTCTTTCTTTGATTAATAAAATGAGTTGAATAAAGAGATATTTTTCAGATCTTTTTGGAATTAGTCATGCAGGGTTTGAATTCAGGTGCCATACAGCTTTCCCTTCCTATACAAGAAAATGTTATGATGATTGTTTTGTTATTTTATGCATACTATTGCAATTTAGTCACAGGCTAAATTGGAATGTGCACAATATATATATATATATATATATATATATATATATATATATATATATATATATATCACATATATATATACATATATATATATATATATATATATATTGTGACCATCTGAATGGGCACAAGAGTTTAAGATACCTTGTATCTTAATTAAATAGCTATATTGTATTAAAAAAAATGAAATAGCCTTAGAATTTTAAAAATTTTGAACAAGATTGTTTAAGGTTTAAATATGGGTTGTTATGCAGTTTATTGACTACTTGATACGTATTTATTAGTATTATTGTGGTTAATAGGGTATATAATGTAAGGAAGGGGGGTGGTTTGTTAATGAAATTGATATATTTTGTTGGAAAAATGCAAAGTTACCATATGTTAGTATAATATTTAATTGAATAGTTTGTACAATCCTTTATTCATTATTTCTTATCCTTGTGTCAACAGAATAGCAGCTTTAATTATGTTTAGTTAAGACAGTTCAATATTTAGGTTGTAGTGCATGTGTATGCATGTTTGACTGCATTATGTTTCATTTCATTTTCATCCTTTAAATAACAGCCAACAATAGTACATTCACAATAAAAAAACATTTAAACTACAGTAGTCATCTTAAATAATTAACAAATATATATTTCTTTCCAGTAATTAATAAATAGTTGAACCAATAAATTATTTTACTAATTAAATAAATTATTAATCATTTTTATCAGATAGTTAATTAATATTCGTTTTTCTTTCAAGTTTGTAAAAGCTATTTATTTCATTATTTGTATTTTTTTTTTTTTGTCATTTAATTCTGAAAATCAAAATCATTTTTTTTTTGTAAAGATTTTTTTTTGAATATGTAATTAGCAGAGCTAGAAAAATGTGTGGGAGTAAGCTAGTAAAAAAAAAAAAGAGACAAAAATGAACTTTTGCAAAAGAGAGAGCTTGTAACAAAGATCTCCAGTATATAAAAAAATTAGCTTTGTAAAGAATTATAGCCAAAAAGACAGTGGCTTATATTTTTTAAACAACTAAAGTTAATTGCTGAAGTCAGATTAGAAGAAATATATCATGGAAGAAACTAATTTCAATATGCAGCACTAAACTTTATAAAGGTACTCGGCTTTGCTTATTCTCTTTCAATTTAAACATTCTAAACTAATCTTTTCGTCACTATTGTTCCTGTAAAGATGTATATTAATATCATGCAGTCTATATTATTTTATTTTATTTCAGTTTTAAATAAGAATGATTCATATAAGTATTATTTTATCATTAAGCAACATATTTTTTTTTGATATATGGAAAACGTTATATAGAATACATATTATTCTCACTATTTTTCGTGCTATGTCTTGCGAGGATTATACATAGACTTAAGGATATGTCTATCTTGATAGAGCATACCATGTTTAAATTCTTCATAATTAGATAACAATACTCATTCATTGGATATATATCTGGATCTAATACCACTTATAAATTAAGGAAATAAAATATAACTACTTCTGTTTGAATTGAATTTGATGGACAAAATTGCTGGTAAATTTAGTTCTCTTCAATAAAAACGGAATATCAAATAAAGCATTATTAATCACGGAATTACTAAAGACAATTTACAGTGGATAATGCTATTCAAAATAATAAGGACAATTGCGTATTTAACCCAGAACAGCACGAGGAATATCGTATATTTCTCAGTATAATAAAGGAGAAATTAACTGCTTGTGATTTGGTATCTCAATGGATATGTTATGAATATTGGAAAGTAGTGGGTTTATTTAAGTTAAACTTATATATTTCTTTTTTTTTAAGTTATACTGCAGAAGTGCATTTAATTTAAAGTCGGTTTGAAATGTGTCCTACATTGTTTATTATAATATCCCGGAGGAAGCTTGGCAAATGAACTTTTATTCAGATTACAAAACTAATAACTTTTGTGTTTTTATCTTTTTTAATTTTTTTTTATTACTTAACTCATATAATGTATATAATGGATAGAGAAGCTTTATTATTATTATGTTTATGTTATAATCTATGTTATTTTGATTTTCAAGACCGTCTCGGAAAATGCACTATTTAAAAAAAAAATAGTACGCCCGGTAAAAATATTGATTGTGTTCAAATAGGTCTTATTATTTTCCTTAAGAGGATGAAGGAAATATTTTTAATAATATATTTATTAAGAGAGATTTACATTTATTTTGCATATGTTATTATCTTAAAGTGAGAATTCTTATTCTTATTTATTTATTTTTTGAATCAACGAACGGAACGTATAATAAAAATAGTTTGTTAAATATAAAAAGAAAGTTCGTTCATAATAATTAGAAGCATTAAATCTTAAAAGTAACCTAAAGTTTATTAAATTAAAACAGTATGTTAATGCACTATTTAATTATCATATTACCTACTTAGTGTGTAATTTAGGGTTAATATTATATATACTTTTGTTCGCGAGTGTGTGTTTGTTTTGCACAATTGTAATATTTGTGTGATAGAGTATAATTTGTGAATATTTTATGCATCAATTCGTACACTGTCGTATTTCCTGAGTTGAACAGATTGATGTATTATCTGTAGGTATTTGTCTGCTAGCATGTATTTGTAAGGTTCAATATTTTAGAAGCTATGATAATAGAAAGAAATCTGACTGCGTTGTAATATTTATAGGGATAGGAGATCTTGCTTATTTGATATATGCTAATAATTTCCATGAGTAGAGCCTAGTTTATTTTATATGTGTATGATTAATGATATTGTTGAAGTGATGTTCTTAGGGCCCTGGTGAAGAGGATTTAAAATTCTCACCAAATAATGTATTTAGAAGTAAAAGAGTTATTGTTAAAAGATGATTAAATGATGCTTAGGAAGTGATATGACGTTTTTTTTTGGATTCTTGGTGTTGAGTAGATGTTCTCCACCAAAGGTATATGTGGAATTAGGTGAATTCTGGTAGAAGTGTTCAATAGATGTTTATCTGCTCCTCATGTATATTCCCTTTATAACGTGTTGTATGTAAAATCACAAAATATAGCTTTGTGTTAATAAAAAAAAGTGGTTAGACAAATTGTTAGATTAATTATGGATATAGTACTAGTGTCATATTTATGGAGGATTTATGACATTGTTCGAAATAAATTAATTATGTGATATTTTCTTAATGAAGGGAGAGTTTACAAAAAGAATTGTTTTATGATATTGCTGCTTGAACGTACACACACACACGCGTAGTAGAGATAATATCGCGAATTGAGATATAGAATTATGAAATATAAAAATGAGAAATAAGTGATCGGAAATATAGTAAATTCAGTTAATAAAGGTATAAAACATTAAGATTTAAACAGGAAATAAGTATTTTAAAATACAATGTATCTATTTAAGTAAAAATTAATCATCAAATCATCAGAATAAACATGATTTTGCTATGTATGAAAGGTATAAGGAATTGGAATTATTATTTAGTCAATTAGAGAAAGTTGTTTTGCTGAAAGCCAAAGATTAATGATTTGATTTAGTTTGTCAATCAACCGGAATATCCTCTCGAAAGTATTTATATATATTTTTTGTTGTGATAATAATATGATATTTCATTTATTCATTGTCGTATGGATAAAACATCTAAGCAAGTATGTGTTCCAAGTCGGGATCTTTAAGTTTATTATTAGTTTGTTTAGATAGTAGGAATCCCAAACTGATGCTAAAGATTTATTTAATAATTTAAAGGTCTATAAAACGAAGACCTACTTTGTAAATATTCTGTTCATCCCAATTTATTTTGTTTATTTGTAATAAATGATGTATTTAGTTATTTAAATTTAAAACAACTGTGTCGTGAGTTATTTTTTTTTGTATACATTCCTATTTCCATTTCCACATCTCCACATTGTATAAATCTATTATAAAACAGATATACCATTTTAAAGTTATCATATTAAATTTGCTAGTGTCTGACAATATTGTATTTCTTAATCCAAACATTATAAAGAGTATTTGCCATTTGATAAACGTATTAAAAAGGTTGCCAAGTCAGTATATTTATTAGATGATGATATGAGATTAAAATACCCTATCTCTGTCATTATCTTATTATTGAAACACAGTAAAATATTTTAATCAATTTGTTTCATTATATTTTAGCATACTTTATAATTATAACTTATGGGCAATGGAGTTTATTAATTCAACTGTGTTTATTAAATTCCCTGAGATCCTATTATTTATTTCTTGATTGGCATTAAAGTAGATGTGTATATTGTAATATGCCAAGTAATAGAATTGTTTAAGAATATAATTTTAGCAAGCTGATATATGTTATACTTGGATGAAGGAAGAAATTAAGTTTAAAGTATATTTTTCACAGACTGTACTAAGTAAACCTTATGATTCTTTATTATACAATCAATTAACAAAGGAATTTACAATATATTGAATGTTTTATAATATTTCTTCCTTTATTCATTTATTATTATATATCTTTTGAACTGCCTATAGCCTCCCACTGAGCTGAGCTGAACATAAACTTTAATATAGAGTCTCATTAATAATTTTATATTATATATTTTCTTATATTGTTCTATTCATTAATAGAACTGGCGCCTGGGCATTTCGCTCATGTAATGTATATGAGCGGTGTTGGGAGTGTAGGTTATAATATATATATATATATATATATTGAAACAGATATACTGTTCCACATGTATATATATTCAAAAGACTCCCCCATATAAAAAAGACTAGCATGATTTGATCAAATTAAAAAAGAAATAAAGCAAAAAGTTTATATTTAAAAGAAAATCGTTATTGATTTTATAGTTTTAAATTAAGATGTAAATAAAAGCTGGAATTTATTAAAAAAATTACATTTTTAATTTTTGGAATGATGTTTTTGAATAAAGTGTGATAATAGCTAGAGGCAGTCTTAATAAATTGGAATTCAAAAACACATAGCCAGACAATTAAAAAACGGTCTTCTACCACCAAAAAGAATAACCAATAAACTGGGGTAAATGGCACGAATGTGGATGAAAACATACCACCAACACCAATTGAAGCAGGCATCATGTAAAGAGAATCCATTCTGATAAGCAGAAAGAGTATAAATATTTGGAAAAATTTGGATTATCAGACAGAGAGAATAGTTTTTATTATTATCAGTTAAGTAGGTTCTCTTTTTAGAAGTCATATTGGATAAAACAAGCAGAGAAAGTACAAAATATTTGAAAAATTTGGATTATCAGAGAGTGTTTATTTTTATTAGTTTTACTAAGTAAAGCAAGACAGAAAAATCAAAACTTAACCATGAAAAAACAATTTAACATGGGCAGTTGACCTGCCTTTTTCTTTTCATCCATGATCATGCAGTAAGCTCCAGCCTGTCTACTGTGCCATTCATTAAAGAGAACAACAAGTAAAAAGGTAAGAATTAAAAAATAGTAGCAATTCAATTATTAATGCTATGATAAAGTTTCTAATAAAAGAAAAAAATTAATGGAGAAATATGAAAATGTTAATTGTGTTCTATATTTTAAATTATAAATATGTAAATGTCTATAATCAAAAGGCATTTTATTCAATATTTATATGTATTTATAAAAGATAAAACAAAACATCTTTCTTAAAAAAAAGAAGAAAATTATGAATAAATTTAGCTATGGAAATACGTTTTATTAAAGATAAATTACAAATACTAAAATACCTATAATCAAAATGCATTTTTAATAAGGATTGACTTCTCATCTACAGATACATTTGAATTAAAATAAACTAAAAAACGAATACTTATAATGATTGATATTATTATTGATTTACAAATAAGTATAACTAGAAGAGCCAGAAATACTGAGTTATTACATATAACTCTAACTGGCTAATAAATAAAGGCAGCTACTGATCAACTTATATGAAGAAATATACATCTGTGACAGACCAAATAATAATGGTTATGCTATATTACTAAATAAAAATTACAAATGCTTACAGGCATCTCGATGGTATATAAATAAAATAATGAAATACTATATGGATTATAAATGCTTACCTGCATATTGGTATTATGTGAAGAAAGTAATGAAACTTATGCACATAGATGCACATTTACACTGGCTGGACTATGAATAGTCCACAAACCAAGAATTGTTCACATTACCTGTTTTGATAAATTAAATAAAATAATGAAGTACTATAAAAATTGCAAATGCTTATATGAATCTCGATTGTATACAAAGAAAATAATGAAACGTATGAGCAACAATGTACATTGACACTTGACTAAATTATAGAAACCTTACAGATCTGGAATAGCTCATCTTACCTATTTACCTACCAACAAAGATGTACTGATATGGAATAAAGAGTTGAAAAATATTCATGCAGTATTGGTAGATGTCTACTTGATAAAAGACCCTTTGGATTCTTTATCTAAGATAAATCAAAATGAGCCTACATTTGAAATGAAGGATGAACTTTATTAGAATGACTTGTAAATGAACTGAAAATGAGTCATCATTTAAAATGAAGGATGAACTTTATTAGAATGACTTGTAAATGAAGTATTGATCAATAAACTGCTTCTAATCTTTTCATAAATGAACTAAAAATGAGTCATCACATGGATATGAATGAACATTATTAGAAGGAATTGGAGTGAATTGTTGTTAAATAAAATTGTTGTTACTTAAAATTACTCTTAGTTGTTCAATTCTATTTTCTTATTATTGCATCACTCGTCATTTAGTGCACTTGTTCACGAGAATTTCATGCCTCCTGAGCTATGTTTGGCATAACTAGACCTAAGTAAGTCAGGTTGTTGTGAGATGGAACTCTAGTGGCGCCGTTTGGAAAACCAAACATAGAAATGTCTAGATGCTTCCAGCCTCTATGGTACTACATCCTCTGATGAGCAGGAAATATTGTTGTAGGGGGGATTAACATCTGCATTGGGGAATTCCAATTGATAGTCCCTTTCTGCAACATGCTCATCAGGAAATTGTTACAACCGAGGTAATAAAGGGGTTGTATGGTGGTCCGGTTACAATATATATATATATAAACAGCATTTATTATCAGTAATATGAAAATCCCAGCATACTTTGCAATGACATGGCACATTTTCAGAGGAAATTTTTTTACTGTAGATCTTCATTTTGTATGGTTATATTATATATTAAAAATATAGTTTAATATGTAAATTCCTGTTATATATTACATGTAAGTATCATAGAAATATATTTTAATATATTTTTATACAAATTACTTAAAAATCAAAACCATTTACTGTTTGTTTGGTACATATTTAAAGTCACAATTTTTTTGATTATCAAATCACATTTTACTTTTATTTCTAATATCATTCTTAAAGTTGTTAGTGTTGGAAGTCACAATATTCACATTTCATTTTTTTTTGTTAAAAGTCATACATATTTCAAAGTCATACATATTTGAATGCATTTGTTATTAAAATGATATATATATATATAATGTTTTACTATTTTTTTACATTTAAATATTTTTAGTCCTGCAACACAGAGCATGTATTAGACCTACTTCATCTGTTCACATTCATATCAACCTCCAGATAACTTTGCACAACTTGCCAAAATACCATGTGCAAAATCTGTGTACATGTTCTTTTTTTCCTAAAACAGGCATGTACAAGATCCATATACATGTTATTTTAGTCAGGTCACAAGATTACAAAGTTATCAGTGGATTGATATAAATGTGAGCAGGCACAGCAGGTCTAATACATGCTCTGTGTCACAGCTCTAATACCAAAGTAACCAAATTACTTATTTTTACATTTAACAGAAATGATTTTATACTAAATATATGGGTTATTAAAGTACAATAAACTAAAGATTAGATTACTGGATAAATAAAGTTCTAACATTTTACCAGGAACCTGTTATGTTGCAGATTTTGGATTTTGAAGTATGTACTTTGAATGTTCAAATTGACATCAGCATCCAGGTTGTTGATCAGTGAAACAGGTCAGTTGGGTCAGTAGTTTATACTATGATGGGATGTTGAAAGAAGTGAATTCATTGTTGGCATCTTTTAGCCATACATATTATCAGTACAAATGCTGGAGATGGTTGATCCTTTAATTTTCCTGGAGACTGCTTATCACACGGTAATTACAGGTAACAACAGTGGATTTTTCTTTGGAAAATTTTATAGTGATAAGCAGTGAAACAACTAGAACTTTTGATCATGAAAAGTGTATAATAATAATAATAATAATCTTTGTTCATGCAGGAATTGAAGAAAAGAGTGAATAGTGAATGAATCTAAGTGAATCTAAGTGACTCTGTCCTAAATTTTTTTAGCTTTTATATGACTCCAGTTCTATTGTCCACCCACCTATTTTCTTGGAAAGATCTAGAATCAGCATTATTAAAAATAACTCCAGATAATCTAGTATTTTTAAACTACTAATTCAATTTTTAACATTTTCAACTAATTACTTATTACAATCTTCTGAACAATGCCCAACTTTTTATTACAGGAGATTAAATTTTATTTGTAGATTAGGTATTGTTTTATTCAGTTTCAAAATAATCTACAAAATGGCAAATAATTTATTTATAAAGTTTACTTTTTAAATTTTTTAAGCAAAATTTTGACATGACTTTGAAATTTAATCTTAACATTGCCCACTGTAAGAACAATAGATCCTAGATCAAGATAAGTAGTTAAAAACATCAGGCATTATTTGAAATAGATAAAAAAATAAACTAAACTGATTTACACTTATTTGCATGTAACTAAACTGATTTACACTTGTTTGTGTGTATGTGCATTATATATCTTTTATCACACATAATTAAAAATTACAAAATATAAAATTTTAATAACAAAATTTAAAATTTTACAACTTAAGTATAATCTTTAACCCTTTTTCGATCTGGTATTTGGGAAATATAAATGTCTATATTTTTTATATTTTGAGACTCAACAAAGAAGCATTTCAATATATTGTACCAGTCAAAACATGTTGATCCATCTAACACAAGCTGGAACTCAAAAAATGTACTTCAAACCCAGTTAAGCCAAGATTTAGATCAGGAACCAACCTGAATTCGAATCCACTCCCAAAGCTTCAGATCAAACACCTAATAAATAACATATAATGATGGCACTTGAGAATTTCTTCCAAATACAGCAGAGCAGAGAAGTCAATGAGACTCAATATTAATTGCATTATAACATAACTAAAATATGCATACACATAGTTGTACATGTGGAAGTGGAGAAAATGGAATTCGAATAACTCAAATAAGTTTACACAATAAAAATAGTTTAATATAATGAATTAATTATATACATTATGAATTAATTGCATACATTAATATGTGTGTGAATGAGCAAGCGGTCTACCAAACGATAATTATCTAGTGAAATTCACGCTAAAGGTTCTCATATACTTTTTTATTAACTAAATAGTATATATGTATAAATTATCACACATCTTTGGTGGGTACAGTATTAAGATGCCAATCAATTATTAGAAAGATTACATAAAATTGCTATTAATGCTTTGGTTTACGGTTCTGAAAAGACTGACATTATTTCAGGGAGCATTCCGAGATTCATTGTATATATACAGAAAACTATTTTCACGCCACTGAGGTCATGAAAATAAGTAAAATACATTTGAAAATTACATTTAGTTATATGACAAAATATTTATTGAAAATTCTTTTGATTATCACTAGTAAGAAGAATGCTTTATTTTCTGCCAAGGCATATAGATACTCTTAAATACATAAATAACAAATTACGATAGTGGGATTGTATAATAAAACTAAAATAAGATTAGTAATGAATCTAGCTAGTAATATTTGGAGTTTACATATATATTTAAGCAGAGCACAATTTTAATATTAGAGCATTAAAACTGGGTCATGAAGCAAAAGAAATAATAAATGGAGAAGTGGTGATACTGACAATGGCATATAAATCAAAGATAAGGTCATGCTTCTGGATGAAAATGAAGTCTAAGACCCTCTTCTAAGGCAGTGCTTAGAGAAATATAGATAAGGCATGCCATGGATGTCACTGATGTGCAAAGGCCTTTTATATAAAGAAAGTGGCTCTGGGAAGCTCAACTATCCACAGGACAGGACATGAGAAGAAATCAATGGGTTCAATCTTGTCGCAAACCCCAAATTAGAAGCATGTATATAAATTCACAAAGATGAGCTGAATGTCAGTAACGCAGTATAGATGAATGTTACTAATGATATCAAATAGGATTTACTGCTTTTAAAATAAATGACCCCTGTTTGAATGCCATAATTTAGATAAATAATATGCTATGCCACTATTATATATAGAGAAGATTTCATTTAATAAAATATACATTAAGATTTGACCCCTCCTTTTCTGCTATGTAATATAATTCAATCCCACTGTGGATTTTGATAACTGAGAATATTTAAGCATTTGATAATTTAAGAGCATGAAAAATAAAAGAAAGCTAACAGTTATAGAAAACAATTAATAAGTCACCTTTTTGGAATTGAATAAATACATTTATAAAATAAGGTTTCAGACCATTAATTAGCCTAAGTTCTGGATTCACCCTGGGTAGAGTCCAGAGTTAAACAAATAATAAATTTTTATACTAAAACAGAAACAAAATGTTGACTCATAAAAACAATCTGACAAGCATATTAATTAATAATGCATTATGTTTTAAGGGGATGTTAATAACCTTAATTCATGGAAATTTACTTAAAAGAAAAAAGAAAAGATTTTAGAAATTCAACTCGTCAGATTGCTTGAGATTGGCATATTAATAATAAATAAAATAGACATATAAAATCAAGTAATAAATACATATAGATAAATGACTGCACCAAAGTTAAAGAAAGCTAGAGCATATAAGATAGGATTAAATAAAAAATTATTTGAGAGCAACTTACATTTTACATGTTAATTAAAAAAAGATAAAATTAAACAATATGTTAGAAGAAATCTTGATAGTAGGGTTTGAGATTATAAGGCTAGATTTACTTTTAGGTAGCAGTATGAAAATCATTAGTTACCTTACACAATTCTTAAGAGTTCATTTGAAAAAGTCATCTTGGTGCATGACTGTTAGGAATCCATGCAAGTTCTTAAATGATAACAAGGTTATATTCAGCACTCCAAAGTTTTCATTTCAGGCTTTTCCTTCATTCTAAGGGAGCATGATAGTATGGTAGAGGGAAAAGACCCACAAAGGTCTGAAAAATGATTGGCATCTACTCTATCATTATTTTAGATTTCAAAATTATGCAGAGTATTGATGGCAACACAGTTCTCTCAGTAGTAACTATCTGTCAATAAAAATTTCACAAAATCATTTATTACAGCAATAATCTCACTATGCCACAAGCTACTATAATAAAAGAAAAGCAGTAGCCATCTCAATAAAACAACTAAACCACCTTACAAAATGTAAGGGTCTTGAACTACATGCAATATCAGTGTTTCACACCTGAAAGCAGTAAACCTGTTTATAGCCATATTTAAATATTTGGAGATAAGGGTAATAATAGAAATTACACCAATTGATCGGCCTCCCCCAATATAACTACATCTAACACTAAAAATACAAATAAATACACATATTGGAAAATGCAAAATCTACTGTTTCCATACCAAGCAGCAAATAAACAATCCACAGTACTGGAAATAAATAATAATCAACTGTTAAGCAAGTTTAAAAGATGATGCCTGGAACCAAATTTTTTTACAAAGAACACACTTTATTCGGTACAAGAGATTTTACACAAATATTGATCCATGATGTATGCTTTGTCACAGAGAGGAAAAACACAAACCCACTTCCTATATGATTGTCTAGCCATAGAAAAAGTGTCTAATGATGCAGAACAACTATAGACAAAACAGTATCAGAATAGATAACATACTAGATGCATACAGAAAAAAGAGCAATACCAATAATATGTGCAGCCACTTTCAGCTTATACACATTGGTATACCCATTGCATATTCACATTTAGAAACAATCCAAAAAGTCACTCTGATGTCTGCTACAACAAACTAAAAAAACTCAAGGATAGAGACAGCATTCTTTTACCAGAGGACATTTTTGCAGCAGCCAGACCTCTTCAAAACGCACTCAGCATTATGACAAGGATGGGAATTAGTACTCTTAAAAAATAAATTAAAAAAATGAGATCAGCTAACACAATTCCATTGATGAAAAATCATCATAACAAATGTTTTTTTACCTGGTTAAACATAGTAACTTTCAGAATCGAGGATTAAACTAATATTAAAAAGAATTTTTCATATAAGTATGTGTAACCCTAGTGTAACCTTATTTGATGTAACCAATTGATACTCAATAAACTTTGCTCTAAAACATCATCATCATCATCATAAAAGTGGTTTCAAAAAGCTTGCATAGAGAGCGAGACTAGTAATGGATGGTTGTGATATAGTAGAAATGAAGAATGCATTGGTTTAAGAAAAAAACAACTTAAATTTATACATCGTTGTAGATCAATATTTTATCTCATTAAATATTTCTTTAAGAAAATAAACCAGTTGTGAAATTTTGGGATTAAGTTATTGTTTGCTCATGCTGCAGTTGAAGAATCCACGGAAAATAGAATTTGTTTATATTCTTCCGGACTTGTAAAACCGTAGGGTAACTATAGCATATAAATAAATAAATTTTAAATTAATCAGTTAACTTTTTTTTATATTTTTAAATTTAAAAACTTGTTTACATAGTATTCTATATTAATTAAACTTTACTAATTTTAAGATTAACATTACAATTATTTTTTATTAATATGGGGTTTTCTTAAATACTTTTAAAAGCTCTACTTTGTTCGTTTTGCTATTTATTGCTTTGATATATATTTTTTTAATCAAAAGAAATTTTTTTTGCAAATAAATATTGCCTTTTAGCTATATTAATCAACTCTGCAGGTAATAACTTCTTTAATTAAACTTTCCGATTATAATCTTTATTTTAATTTAACTGAAGATATTTATTTATTTATTTATTTTTAAATTACCTTTTTTTTTGCCTATAGAAAAACTAAGATCTCTACTTTTCATCAGAATTAAATTTTGTTATATATATAATAAGTACATTAATAGTTTTTTTTTTTTTAAAGTAATGTTTTCATTGATGATATTACAAACTTTTGTCTTATATATGTTGGTTGTAATGGAAATTTAAAACTATATCCGCCCAAATTTGCAGTAAAATAGTCTACATTATTTATTTTTAATTTAAATCTATTTTAAGTTGAAATATTTCATTAATTATTATATTTTATTAACACAGTTAATTAAACATTTCCCTATATGGTTTGAAAACAATAGTAAAGTAGCAGATTCTGATGTTTTAAATCTATGTATTGCTGTTCAGATCTGAGACATTTGATGCCCAACCTTCTTATGAACTCCCATAAAAAAAAATAAAAAAAATTATAAACATGTAGACTAACTAAATTTAATATAATTAAAACAAATATCACGTAACAAAATTTAATTTAGTTATTTTATCTAAATATTAGATAAATATTATATATGTGTGGAGATGATAATCTGGACCAACTGACGAGCGCTGGTTTAGTACGAAATACGCATATTGGTGATTATTTATCTTTTCGACGTGTGTGATCAAGTGCATCGGCAATATGAGATAAAATGGATGGTTGAAGGTTGTGTGAATGTCTGTGTTCAAACCCCCTATATACTAAATATTAGATTTTTTTAAAAAATAATGTTCAATAAAATAACTTTTGGCACAAAATAGATTCAGCTTTGAATGTTATATTACAAAGTCTTTTTTTTTTTTTTTTAAATCTAAAGAATCAGTTCTGAACAGTTTTTAAAATTATTTAAAGTAATTTCCTCTTCTTTATCATCTTTTAAGGAGTTAAATTAAAGGCATTCTTGAATAATGACATTTTTTTAAAAAACAACAACCCAAAAACATTATAGTTAGTTTGATTTTTAATCCATAAAAGTTTTTTTTTATTTTCAAAATATGACTATCATTCTTTTGAATTGTTTAGCGCTCGCATGAGTAGTATTTTAAATTTCTTTGAAAAACTTCTCTTTATTGTTCGATTCTAACTATTTTATTTACTAAGTTAATATACTATACAGACTTAAACCTGCATATATATATATATAGTATTATTATTATTATTATTATTATTATTGTAATTTCAGAGAAATTAAATTCATAAAAAATTACATTAATATTTCTTAAGGCTAAGCGCTTTCAGAGCATTCGACTCCATATTCATAGCCTCCAAATCTAATAATTTATGCAAATCTATGCAAGCTCATTTATATTGTCCATCTCTTTGATATAGAAAAGCATGTTTCCTTCCTGTTTATTGCCTTCAAGTCTCTTGCTATATACCATGCTTCTTTCACCTTCCTTCTGATGTCATTTCTCTCAGTCAAAACTATTTCAGCACATGTAGATTCAAATTCATGATTAGCCTCTTTTTGGTGGTCTACAAATACTGAGCTGCCCTCATTTATGTTTAATACTCTTTTGTATAAGTATTTGTGTTGAGCTATTCTATTGTTCATAGTGGCCTGGGTCTCACCGTAGTATACTGCTCTGCAGTTAGCCTGAGGGCATGTCATTTTGTACACCACATGTGGAGTAGTTTGTATATCAATCTTATCCTTAGAGTTGTTAATAATTTTATTAGTGTTAGGAGGGGTTTGAAAACCTACTGTGAATTCATTCTATAATTTTTTGACTAGTTCTTTTGCAATATTAGGTATTGTAATGATCCGGAAAAAGCGACTTAACATAATCTGCACTATGGGGCGCCATCTAGGCATTTGAACCTAGAAAAATTTATAAAGTAGGCAGATACGTAAGTCAAAAAAAAATTTTTTTTTTTTTTTGCATCCGGTCATTAGCCCATGTCACTAGCTCAGTGGAATAGCAGAGATTTAAAAAATAATATAAGAATATATATATATAAGAGGAATAAAATTATTTTAGTATCAGTTTACATTTTAACATTTAACATTATTTTTAACTTTACTTTAATTTACATTTAATTACTATTATATTATAATATTACATTTTAATTAAGTTCGCACATATAAATTTATGAAAGCTTGTTTATAATGTTGAATATAGATCGGTTACATAGATTTCACGGTCAAAAACATTTCAAACGAAACATAAACGATCAAAATACAAAATTATTGATTACTGACAATTGCGGAGGGAAATTTATATGTAACCCAATAGTATTCACCATAAGATACTTGCATTGTCACCAATAACTTAAAAGACATCCGAATAAATACATTTTAGATACTCACCATAAGGTATCATTATTTATCGAATGTCTATATATTTTGATCAAATATGAAAACCCAAAACATACTTAACCGATAACCAATCCATGCAAGTGTCTATAAACAACTTAAATTTAATGCATTTTTATTTATGGTCAAGTATGAATAGACCACATAGATTTGCATTTGAAAATAAAATATTCTATCCCTATTTAACCTTAGGCTAAAATTCGCAGTCAAACTGGCATCAATTCATCTGATACATCGATGTATTCAATGTAATACGGAATACGGCAGCACCAAAAGGATTAAGAGAAGATATTGACTTTCATTAGATAGGAATATTACTTCTATCCAACGAGAAGAACAATAATAAAAAAAAAACTCCATAGAAAGGAACTGCGCTCTGCGTCTTATAATTCCTTCCATAGGCAAAACGGGAGAGTGCGGCGTATGAAGCAATTCTGCCAGTAGCGAATCTCCGACTACATCTACTAACTACATCAATATATCCAATCCATTGACCCAATCTAACAACGACACAAATAACCTAAGATTACCCTCCCCTAATATAACTTTACAAATCTATACAGCCATTCACGCCCGACTTAAGTTTAACATTTATATAATTAATTTAACGAAAAACAAAAAAAATCATGATAAAAACTTAAAGAATAGTCTTGCGTTGTTAGCCGAGAGGTATCACAGCTGCCATGCAAGCAAGAAGTTGGTTGCAGACGGTTGTGGGTTCGCGTCCTGGCCGATGCTATGACATATGAAAAAAAAACTTAAAGAATAAAAAATAAATAAATGGAAATGATTTTACATAAATAAGAAAAAAAATACATCAAATAACACTATTAATAAAGAATTTAGTTTGGTCAGATAGGATTCTATTTGTAACAATTAAATACTAGGAAAGTTTAAAATTTAAAGTTCTTAGTGTTTTCAAATTAATATTGTTCGTTATATCTTAGAAAGTTCTTATGGTTTTAGAAATGTTCATCTTTTACAGTTGCTTGCTGTTTGAAATCCAGCGTTAAATTTCCCGATGATCCTGTGGTTCACTGAATATAAGAAAAGCGATGTTTCATTTTTCCATTTTTTAACAGCTGACAGAATTGACAGTGCATCTGTCAATTCCATCACCTCCAACTCCGTACTACTACATATAGTCACATCGTAATAATCAATAAATAGTCACTAATTAATAATTTCCAAATTTTCCTTTTATACATATTCGATGGATTGACTTGGCATTATGTCATCGATGTGATGATCCTTTCCCTGAGGTCCGATTTCCCGATGGATTTCTTTCATTGGCTATTTGTTTCTATTGTTTTCCTATCTGACCGATGTTTTTACATTTAAAGGCCCAAGGCTGGTTTACATTTAACTAATTAACAATCATTTCCATTTCTGATTAATTAACCTGTTTTCCAAATCAAATATATATTTTTATCTCTAAGTCTTTTTAAGTTTTTGTTTTTAAAATACCTTTTCTATTTTTAATACAGTTTTATTTTAATAATTTTTTTTTTATCTGTGCGATTTAATATATACTAGTTTAAGATGATATTTAATTTCAATTTTTTAATTCTTAAAGAAAATTTTTAAATGCGAACTTTTTAATTTACTTTCATGTTTAATAAATATATAAAAAAAAACAATGTAACGAATGTCTGTGCTCGTTACAGTATATATGGCAGACATATAAGTTGTTTTTTGTCCTTTCTTGGTTTATTTATGTTTTCATAAAATGTTTTGATTCTTTTATTGATGGTTACAAAATCATAACCAACCTTCATTAGATCACTAATATACTTGTTAATATTTATCCTTCTATCCTCTTCACATTTGCATAAATGGTAATTCCTGAACAAGAAGGCAGAAAGCCCTGCCCATTTGTGGGCTTTGGGAGTTTTGGAGTTAGTATGGATGTATCCTCTAATGTTTAGTGGTTTTACTTTCATATTGTAATTAAAACATCTGTGCCTTCTCTTAATTATTAAGTCCAAGTAAGTAATTGTATTCAACTCATTCTCTTCAGTGCAGTTAAATATCAAGTTGGTGTGTGCCTGCCTTTCATCCAGAATGGCTGTTATTATTATTTTAGGCACTGCGATGAATATGTCATCTACATACCTACAATAAATTATTCCATGTACTTGTTCTTGGAACTTCGATATAACCTGTTTTTCAAAATAACTGATAACAATACTAGATACAATGCCACTCATAGGGAGTCCCATGGGCCATCCATTATTCATCCTATACCATTTACATTCAAACATCGCCAGTAAATTCTCATCTAACCATTCCATGAAGTCAATAATAAATTCTATCTTTTGTTCAGGACAGTGATTATTTTGAAGCTCTTCTTTAATTATCCTAATTGAACCTTTTCTATTTATCGATCCATAGAGTTCAGATATATCTATGGCAGCTATTTTGAAATTGTCCTCAATGGCTGCATCTTTGATTAAATCAACAAACTCAAACGAAGATTTTATAGTATAATTGCCAAATCCTATCAAGTCTATTAACCATGAATTTATTAATTTTGCAGTGTTTGCATAATGTTGCGCCTCCAAAATCAAGCGTTAGCCTTAATGGAATTCCTTGTTGTCCATTTTAGCATTTGCAAACATCCGTGGTTGTAATGTGGCAGAAGGATATATTTTATTATATTCAGCTTGATTGTTCCCTTTATTCTTGTGTTTGCATAGGACCAAAGAGATAAGCTTTTCTTTGTTCATTCTATTGTTAAATTCAACTGTTAACTCAAAGTCTAATTTTTGAATTTGTATTTTCATCTTTTCTTTATATTCTTCATCCATTATTACAAAATGATTGCCTTTGTTTTCTTTAATACAAATGATTTTATTTTCCTAAAAAAAAATAACTTTTTTGCATTCTTAACTTTATTGTTCCAGCCATTATTTTCAGTATTCAATTTCTTATCTCTAATAATCTTATTAATCTCATGAACAACAGTATCTCTCATCGGATAATTTATTAGAGCTGCTTCTGTGTCTGCAATTATTTCCATTTTGGGTTGATTCCATCCTTCTCCTATGAATTTAGGTCCAAAATTCAAGATCGATCTAATTTCAGCCAAAGGTCTGACACTAGATAAATTAACATACATGTCTTCTACATCTATTGCAGTTAAAACAACATTTTGTTTGTTAGCTAAAAACTTCAATTTATTTACGAATTTCTTCTCTAATCTTTTTTCAATATTATTACATCTATTTACAATCCATAGCAGCTCAGGTGTTATTGACATAATCTTAAACAGACATTTCTTATTATTATTTAACACCTTCCTGCAATTGCTAATAATCCAGCTTAATAATTTACGCTGTAAAATACGAGTGACAACATCAACATTATGTATAGATCTATTTACTCTAATTCTACAACAATTAGGTATAATATTTGCTTGCTTACAATTTTGCAAAAAACAAACACGTTGTTGAAAAGTTCTAATTAGCGTGTCTAATTTTAAACAAATTCTCTCATTATAACGTATATCCATAATATTGTAATTCCAGATTTTTCTTCACTATTAATAATTATGTAAGCCTTAATATGCTTGACGTATATAGTAAAATTAAATTCATAAAAAATTACACTAATATTTCTTAAGGCTAAGCGCTTTCAGAGCATTCGACTTCATATTCATAGCCTCCAAATCTAATAATTTATGCAAATCTATGCAAGCTCATTTATATTGTCCATCTCTTTGATATAGAAAAGCATGTATCCTTCCTGTTTATTGCCTTCAAGTCTCTTGCTATATACCATGCTTCTTTCACCTTCCTTCTGATGTCATTTCTCCCTCCTAACACTAATAGAATTATTAACAACTCTAAGTGTAAGATTGATATACAAACTACTCCACACGTGGTGTACAAAATGACATGCCCTCAGGCTAACTGCAGAGCAGTATATTATGGTGAGACCCGGGCCACTATGAACAATAGAGTAGCTCAACACAAATATTTATACAAAAGAGTATTAAACAGAAATGAGGGCAGCTCAGTATTTGTAAACCACCAAAAAGAGGCTAATCATGAATTTGAACCTGCATGTGCTGAAATAGTTTCCACTGAGAGAAATGACATCAGAAGGAAGGTGAAAGATAGCAAGAGACTTGAAGGCAATAAACAGGAAGAATATATGCTTTTCTATATCAAAGAGATGGACAATATAAATGAGCTTGCATAGATTTGCATAAATTATTAGATTGGGAGGCTATGAATATGGAGTTGAATGCTCTGAAAGTGCTTAGCCTTAAGAAATATTAGTGTAATTTTTTATGAATTTAATTTCACTATATACATCAAGTGTATTAAACCTTACATAATTATTAATAGTGAAGAAAAATCTGAAATTACAATATTATGGATATACGTTATAATGAGAGAATTTGTTTAAAATTAGACACGCTAATTAGAACTTTTCAACAACGTGTTTGTTTTTTGCAAAATTGTAAGCAAGCGAATATTATACCTAATTGTTGTAGAATTAGAGTAAATAGATCTATACATAATGTTGATGTTGTCACTCATATTTTACAGTGTAAATTATTAAGCTGGATTATTAGCAATTGCAGGAAGGCGTTAAATAATAATAAGAAATGTCTGTTTAATACGTCAATAATGCCTGAGCCACTATGGATTGTAAATAGATATAATAATATTGAAAAAAAATTTAGAGAAGAAATTCGTAAATAAATTGAAGTTTTTAGCTAACAAACAAAATGTTGTTTTAACTACGATAGATGTAGAAGACACGTATGTTAATTTATCTAGTGTCAGACCTTCGGCTGAAATTAGATCGATCTTGAATTCTTGACCTAAATTCGTAGGAGGAGGATGGAATCAACCCAAAATGAAAATAATTGCAGACACAGAAGCAGCTCTAATAAATTATCCGATGAGAGATACTGTTGTTCATGAGATTAATAAGATTATTAGAGATAAGAAATTGAATACTGAAAATAATGGCTGGAACAATAAAGTTAAGAATGCAAAAAAGTTTTTTAATGAAAATAAAATCATTTGTATTAAAGAAGACAAAGGCAATCGTTTTGTAATAATGGATGAAGAAGAATATAAAGAAAAGATGAAAATACAAATTCAAAAATTAGGCTTTGAGTTAACAGCTGAATTTAACAATAGAATGAACAGAGAAAAGTTTATCTCTTTGGTCCTACACAAACACAAGAATAAAGGGATCAATCAAGCTGAATATAATAAAATATATCCTTCTGCCACATCACAACCACAGATGTTTGCAAATGCTAAAATGCACAAGCAAGGAATTCCATTAAGGCTAATGCTTGATTTTAGAGGCGCACATTATACAAACACTACAAAATTAATAAATTCATGGTTAATAGACTTGATAGGATTTGGCAATTATACTATAAAATCTTTGTTTGAGTTTGTTGATTTAATCAAAGATGCAGCCATTGAGGACAATTTCAAAATAGCTGCCATAGATATATCTGAACTCTATGGATCGATAAATAAAAAAAGGTTCAGTTAGGATAATTAAAGAAGAGCTTCAAAATAATCACTGTTCTGAACAAAAGATAGAATTTATTATTGACTTTATGGAATGGTTAGACGAGAATTTACTGGTGACGTTTGAATATAAATGGTATAGGATGAATAATGAATGGCCCATGGGATCGAAGTTCCAAGAACAAGTACATGGAATAATTTGTTGTAGGTATGTAGATGACATATTCATTGCAGCACCTAAAATAATAATAACAGCCATTCTGGATGAAATACAGGCACACACCAATTTGATATTTAACTGCACTGAAGAGAATGAGTTGAAAACAATTACTTACTTGGACTTAATAATTAAGAGAAGGCACAGATGTTTTAATTACAATATGAAAGTAAAACTACTAAACATTAGAGGATACATCCATACTAACTCCAAAATACCAAAGCCCACAAATGGGCAGGGCTTTCTGCCTTCTTGTTCAGGAATTACCATTTATGCAAATATGAAGAGGATAGAAGGATAAATATTAACAAGTATATTAGTGATCTAATGAAGGTTGGTTACGATTTTGTAACCATCAATAAAAGAATCAAAACATTTTATGAAAACATAAATAAACCAAGAAAGAACAAAAACCAACTTATATGTCTGCCATATATACCTAATATTACAAAAGAACTAGTCAAAAAATTACAGAATGAATTCACAGTAGGTTTTTGAACCCCTCCTAACACTAATAGAATTATTAACAACTCTAAGGATAAGATTGATATACAAACTACTCCACATGTGGTATACAAAATGACATGCCCTCAGGCTAACTGCAGAGCAGTATACTATGGTGAGACCCAGGCCACTATGAACAATAGAGTAGCTCAACACAAATACTTATACAAAAGAGTATTAAACAGAAATGAGGGCAGCTCAGTATTTGTAGATGACCAAAAAGAGGCTAATCATGAATATGAACCTGCATGTGCTGAAATAGTTTCCACTGAGAGAAATGACATCAGAAGGAAGGTGAAAGAAGCATGGTATATAGAAAGAGACTTGAAGGCAATAAACAGGAAGGATACATGCTTTTCTATATCAAAGAGATGGACAATATAAATGAGCTTGCATAGATTTGCATAAATTATTAGATTTGGAGGCTATGAATATGAGGCGAATGCTCTGAAAGCACTTAGCCTTAAGAAATATTAGTGTAATTTTTTATGAATTTAATTTCACTATATACATCAAGCGTATTAAACCTTACATTCTTCTTCTTCTTCTTCTTCTTCTTCTTCTTCTTCTTCTTCTTCTTCTTCTTCTTCTTCTTCTTCTTCTTCTTCTTCTTCTTCTTCTTCTTCTTCTTCTTCTTCTTCTTCTTCTTCTTCTTCTTCTTCTTCTTCTTCTTCTTCTTCTTCTTCTTCTTCTTCTTCTTCTTCTTCTTCTTCTTCTTCTTCTTCTTCTTCTTCTTCTTCTTCTTCTTCTTCTTCTTCTTCTTCTTCTTCTTCTTCTTCTTCTTCTTCTTCTTCTTCTTCTTCTTCTTCTTCTTCTTCTTCTTCTTCTTCTTCTTCTTCTTCTTCTTCTTCTTCTTCTTCTTCTTCTTCTTCTTCTTCTTCTTCTTCTTCTTCTTCTTCTTCTTCTTCTTCTTCTTCTTCTTCTTCTTCTTCTTCTTCTTCTTCTTCTTCTTCTTCTTCTTCTTCTTCTTCTTCTTCTTCTTCTTCTTCTTCTTCTTCTTCTTCTTCTTCTTCTTCTTCTTCTTCTTCTTCTTCTTCTTCTTCTTCTTCTTCTTCTTCTTCTTCTTCTTCTTCTTCTTCTTCTTCTTCTTCTTCTTCTTCTTCTTCTTCTTCTTCTTCTTCTTCTTCTTCTTCTTCTTCTTATTATTATTATTATTATTATTATTATTATTATTATTATTATTATTATTTATGGAGGTGTTTTGAAAGAATGTGTGTGAAGAAAATTTTCACTACACGGAATATCCTGCAAATAATAATATGACATCTTTTAGCCGTGAAAATATTAGAATTAACACATATATATATGATGTATGCAAGATTCAAACTCAGACTTTCACATGACCCTCAACTCTCCAGGCCATCTCATATTGCTGACCCACCTGATCACACATATTGGAGCTTTGGTTACTTAGTGTATTTTTTCCTAAATTATTATTTTAAATAAGTTTTGCACCAAAAAATAGTCAATGCTTCCAAATAATTGGCCATAAGTATATCATATTTAATCAAAAATATTTATGAAATAATAATCCTCAAATGCACAAATTGTAAGAATCTTTTTCAAATCAGATTAATAAATTTGCCATTATTGCATTCTTATATCAATGTAAACTGGGTAATAGATCAATCATTGATATTTTTTTAGGGCTAAGACATATTATAGTTATTTTAGCAAAACCTCATCTTGACTAGTTGAAGTTTTTAATTTTTGTCATAGGGAATTAAAGGAAAATTAAATCAAGGCTTAAAATGTTTTATGATTTTATATATGCAGTCTTCACTATGAATAGAGTTTGTAGCAAAATAAATTGTTTTCTATAATAACTACTATTTAAAATATTTTAAAAGTTTATGAAAAGTTGCAATTTATAATGGGAAACTTAAAAAAATTACATTTGATCATCCTCTTAATGTCAACATTTTCATTCTCTCACCATGTGATTTTTTAAAAATCCTTATAAAACATTGCGAAAGTTAAATATATTTTATTTAATAATAAAATATTGAAATGTATGAAAATATATTTAAAATAAAACTTATAGGCTTTCAAATTAAATTAAAACTTATCTTTTGTCTTGAAAAAAATTAGTATGAGAAGCTTCCACTACGTTATGCAAAAAATGAGTGAATTCAGCGGTTTATTCATTCTCTGACCAGATCTGATATCTAAGAAAAAAAAACAGAACTAAAATGTAGAATAATTATTATTAAAAATAAACTACTAATTAGAGCAAGACAAGATTGGATAAATGATTCATACAGAGTAACATTATTCTGGCACGATGCCATTATGAATAAAATAAAACAAATCAATAACCAACAAACACAGTCTTCTATTTTAAAAATAGTCCATTAATTTCAATATATAATTTTTTATAAATCTTGTTTCATTATATGAACTATTATAAAATAAATAAATAACACTCCAACATATCGAATATTTTTTTTATAGTCTTTACCAAGGAACAAACTAAAAAATACATAAGAAAACAATAAATATAAATACAATATTCCACAATAATCCAAATACATATAACACATACAAATAACTTTTACCTTAAACCCTTTTAGCAAACAATCTTAAATTTCCATTATTTATATTTATTGGTTTTTTAAATGTATTTTTTAGTTTGTTCCTTGATAAAGACTATAAAAGAATATAGTCAAAACCTTTGGAGGGTTATTTATTTATTTTGTAAGAGTTCATATAATAAAACAAGATTTATAAAAAAGAACAAACAGTTACAATTTAATACAAAATAAGCATATTAAATTATATTCACTATTATAAAATGCACTATAGTTTATTTATGTATATTTAGGAATATTAGACTTTTATGAATCAATTTACGGCCTTAAAATATTAATATACATGCTGCAAATGAAATTACACTGCTTACAATAAAAAATAAAATATAATTAAAATGTATATGCAAATGTTACACAAGAATAGTGATTAAAAATCATGCATATGTTGAATTAGATGTAAAACATTATTCCAATTTAATATACATAAAATCAGGGTAACTAAAATTTAGTAAATAAACTTATTTCAAATAAAATTTCATATGTATTTATTATAATATTCTATTCATAATAATATGTAACTCATTTTTTGAGAACTTATTTTTGAAAAAGAGTTGCTAACAATTATTGCAGACAGGTGCTGAATAACCTAGTATTATTCTTGTTTATGATTTTTTTAGAGTCACAGTTATTAAATATAGTTGTAATTTTATTTAACAATGAATCATTAAATATGTTAAAACATCAAAAAACTTAAATATTTAAAATAATACTTAATAACTATGTGCAGTTTGAAAAATCATCAACAATATCTATGAATGTTGTAAACAGATTGGTACTTAATGGTGCTAATGAATATTGCTGAAAAATGTATGCAGGTACAGTCTAAACACAATGCCATAATAGCAAAAAGTTATCTTAATTTATATAAGCTAAAGCTTTTATTAAAATATTTTTAATTTTTAATTTATTTAAAATATGTATATTAAGCTGCAGAGAGGGGAACGATTTGAGAAGAAAGATAAAAGAGGCCTGCTTTATCACAATAGGCAGAAATGCCATTAACAGAAAAGAAATGTATTATTCTATATTCAGGAAATGGAATAATTGAACTTTGCATATATTTGCATATTATTAGACAATCAGTTACTTCACAAAGAGCTATGATTATGAGAGCCATGTCCATCAAAAGTGCTCAGCCATGGTTTAATAAGATATTAAATATTAGCTTTGTGTTTATGCATTTATAGCACTAATATTGAATTACAGAATATTAACCAAACATGCAAAGTAATATCACACAGGTTAGTAAATGCACAATATTTCAAGAATTATTCTCCCCTCTTCTTCAGGTAATGCTAGCCTAACCAGTGACAGTACTAGCATGGGAAATGAACCTGAACCTTAGATGCTCAAATGTTGAATTTTAAGGTAATGCTTCAACCAACTGAGCCATACTGCTAAAGGTAACAGTCAGAAGAAATTTCATATACTTATCTATGAGGTTTCTCCCATTTCTCCACATTTTCCTAAGAACAAATTTGATTAATGGTTTTCATACATTATGTAAAGTCACACTAGGTTAACTTATATGGTTGCTTACCATTGTCATGTGAGTAGATTTTTAAAATTTTCTTTATTGCACCTTTTCTTCCATATTTAATATTTTTGTATTTTTCCAATTGAACATATGTTCCTTACTACATGCATGTTTTACTACCTTAGACACACCTGTTTTCTCTTTCTTTATTATCAGTTTGTATCCTTGCAAGCTCATTTCAATGGGACAACTGCTCTCATCAATATACATTTTACTACCTTCACATGGTAGTTCATAGACACAGTTTTTTTCATTTCAAGTTTAGGCTTTATAGATGTTAGAATTTTTCATAATATGGTACGACTCTAGAAGGCCGGTCTGATGTTATACTGTTTGCAGGTTTTCCTCAATTTCCCTGCTATTTTTTGGTATGTAATAGTATCAATATTGTTGTTTCCTTTGATGGTTCTTTCTGTTTTCTATTTAATGTTTTTTTAATAATAGCTGATGGATAACCATTTTTTATAAGAGTTGTTCTATAAAGATCTTTTTTTTCCAAATTGCAGCTTTCTGAACGAACTTTTTTTCTATTCTATAGTGATAGTATAACTGCATGTTTTATGTTTCAGGTGTGATTAGATGTGCAGGCTAAATATTTTTCTGTATATGTGTGTTTTTATATAAACTGTAGTTTTGATTTTGCTATGAGGGAGTCTTGTCACAAGAACATCTAATAATGCCAATATCTCTTTTTGTTCTGATTCTATGGTGAATTTAATTAAAGGGGATGTGGTATTAATGTGATTCCAGAAAGTTTGTAATACTGCTTCATCATGTAGCATTACAATAAATGTTTCATCTACATAGTGAAGCCAAACTTTAGGTGGATGTGGAAAAGTCTTTATGGTTGTGGTTATAAGTTCTTTCATGTAAAGATTGGCAAGCCCATAGCTATTCCTTGATTTTGTTAGAAAAATTCTGTGCTATATTGAAACTAGCTTGTTTTTATGCATATTGTTAAAAGTTCTGTTATACTATCAATAAGTTCTGTTACTATCAAAAGAAAAAAAACAATTAATGGTATTATAGTGTTCCCATACATAAAAAAAACAGACAAATTAAGGAAAATCTGCAATAGTATATGTTACATTGGGAAAATACAAAAATATTGGATAGAGAAGAAAAGGTACAAGAAGAAAATTTAAAGAAAGTGCCAACATGACAATGGTGAACAATCCCATGAGTCAATCTAGTGTGACTATACACAATGTATAAAAACCACTAATCAACTTGCTGTTAAGAAAAAGTGCAGAAATCATAGATAAGTACTTGAATAAAATACCTACTGTTGCTTTTGGCAGAATGGTTCAATTGGTTAGAGCATTGCCTTAAAATTCAATATTCAAGAATCTAAGAGTCCATATTTGATTCCCATGCTAGTACTATCACTGGTCAGACCAGAAATACATGAAGAAGAGGGGAGAATAATATCTCTCAAAACTTTGTGCATTTCTAACCTATGTATTACTAACAGTTAAATATATTTGGAATATTTAAATGAAATGAAATATTTCTAAAAACATTGAATATTTATATTAGAAGATGAAAATAGTCCAATATATAATACAATACCATCATCAAACGTTTCAGGAAAACACAATGCATATGTATTAATTACTATTGATATGAGAAATTCTTGACAGATTGTTATTTAAACAGCAAACTAAGAGGTAAAGCATAACAGCTTTAATCTTTTACCTGTCTTAGAGTTGTTCCCCTTTTTCTCTTAGATGAAAATTAATTTTTTTCTCTTTAAACAAAAAGACAGATAGTTTAGATTTGAATTTGAGCCAATTGGTCAGTAATAAAGTATATAATTATCCCTGGCTAGAGAGTAAAATGGCATTAAAAAAACTTCTCAAATCGTTTTATATTTCTTAAGTTTGTTATTATAATATTAATATTTTTAATTAAAACCAGATTGTCTTGTTAAAGAGGAGTTTTAGTTAATGATATTAATACGAGACAAAATAATAAGATTTTTAATAATATTTCTTAATTTTTAAATAAATTATCTTTTCAAAAACATTACAAACTATTTTTCAAAACAAAGGTAAATATCATTTATGAGATCTTCAGAACATACCAATTTTTTTATGTTTATTGTGTTATGTATTCAGGAAAAACAGACGTAAGTTGCAAGATCTCAGATATTATGAAAAAAGTAAAAATAAATAGTCACAATATCAATTGTCACTGTTATGAAAACAAATCTTTTCTTTTATTATACTTTAATTAACAACTCTCTAAATACTACTGATATCCCCCCCCCCCCTAAATCATATTTTTTTATAATCAAGTAGTTAGTTTCTTAGGAGAAATATAATGTGCAATCTCCAAAGTTATGGATTAAAGTTCTATTTACAAATCACCTATTCCTGAATACATCTCTCTACCATTGGGCTACAAAATTCATCGGACAAAAATAATGAATTGATAAGTTTCTTGGAAGATCATGTATTGTTTGATTAATAGATATGACAGGGTGAATTTTGATGCATGAAATTTGAACTCTGAACCAGCCACTCTACAGAAAATGCATTACATATTGCTGAAAAAAAAATATAGGTTAATTGTTTAGAAGTTTTTTTTATTGATGTAGCTTTTTTATGTGCTATTGGTAGAATAATCTCCCCATTTCTAAAAATAATCCAATATTAAATACTGATTATTGTTAAATAAGTAAAAATTTCAAACCAATCATAGTTTGATTTGATTCATCCATTTGTAAAGTCTTATCTATTCTCATTTTTTAATGCTGTATTTTGTAACTATTCTTATTTGAGCTTTATAAAGTTTTATTTGAAATAAAATTTTGAGGCCCTATGAATTTGACATACTGATAATGAATACTAAGTTAAGTGGCCATTATTAGCCAGTAACACTCTGTGACATCCATATTTGGTGGACGCTACCCTCTGTGACACTCATATTTGATGGAAGCTACATCAAACTGACTTAGAATTCTCTTTTTGTTCTGTAATAGTTTTTACACCCTGGAAAATTTCTTATAGTTCCAATCATTTCATGTGATTTATTTATCTACCCATTACACTATAGAATTTTTATTCTCTTATGATAATAAATTAAAGAACATTGATTAAACTGACTATCAACAAATTCTATAAAAAACAAAGTTTATACAATTAAACTATCACATTTTTCTCAGCTTATGTTCAGCGTATACTTTTATAAATAATAATTTATTCTATTTTCTCTTTTCAAGAGACAACTATTGTGAATCTGAGTAACTAATATATATTATTTCAAAACTCCCTATTAACAAAAACCAATATTGAGACAGTAGTCTGAATATATAAATATTTTTTAAATATTAATTACTCAAGCTTGTAGCCGATGGTTCTGGGCTAAAGTAAATAGAAGTAGCTGCTTCTAAATCAGAGTTTATCCAATAATGCTTTATCACAGTTAAGGCTATTCAACAGTGATGCACATAGGAAAATTTTTCTTTCTCACTGTCTTTAGTTTAATATGAGTTTTTGTGCAATCTTAATTACACATTTATAATCATTTTTTGGAATAAGATTATAATAGTTTCATCATATTTCATGATACTCTAAAAGATTACTAAAAATCACTTTAATTATTTTATAGTAGCCACAAATGCATATAATATATTTATACTACTATGCTATTGAGATGTATTCACACAAGCATAACATTATACTACTATACTATTGAGATATATTCACACAAGCATAACATTAGCAATATATAATATATCCTAATATAATGTTTATACTACTATACTATTAAGATATATTTGCACAAGAATAACATTAATAGTGTATAATACATCCTAATAAAATGTTATTATTATACTATTGAGATATATTCACACCAGCATAACATTAATAAAATATAATATATCCTAATATAATGTTTATACTACTATACTATTAAGATATATTTACACAAACATAACATTAATAATATATCATCTTTTCAAGATGTCCAAAACTTTTCCCAATATTTATTGCATTGCTTTCATTAAATCTTTACAAAAAAAAAAAACAAGTACCAAAACAATACTTTTCATAACATAATTTTCATAATGATAATATATTTTATGATAGTTTTGACTGGCCAGTAGTCTTCTTCAGATGTTTCAAAATTACTTAAAACAAAATATAAAATTTTAAAAATCTAAAGAAGGCTTTCTAGGTTATTGACACTATAACAAATTAAAATGCCATTGTGAAAAATGTATTATAAAAAAATGTTTTTTTAAATAAAGGAGAATAACATTAATAACATGATTGTCAATAATTAAATCTTTGCATTACTATTGATTATATGATAACATGTCTGTATAAATTAAAGAATAAATATGTTACAGAGTTGCAAATTGTAGACTTATTTGTATTCATTTATTTACAAAATTAAATGATTTTAAATATATGATAAATTATTATACAATCAAAATAAATTTAATCCATAAAGTATAATAGAATTACTTATTCTTTTTTATATTCAATACAACTTTATCTATGCAAGATTCAATAATTTACATTCAGAAGGTAAATAGCTCACAGGTAATTATATTTAAAGTGTTATGATCATTGTGAATTAGAAAAAAAAATAGAGAAATAGAAAAAAAAGTTTGATGATTAAGTAAGTACAAAAGAAATAGAACAGTCAAAATTATAATAATGTAGTTAAAGAATAGAAAGTATAATAATTCCAATAACACAATTAGTATAGAAAGATGATTAATAGTAAAAATAGTTTTTGATGACCAGAGCATATGATGGAAGACAACAAGATAATAAATGAGTATATAAAGAGAATAAAAATAACATCCAGAAAACAAACAGAAAAGTTTCTAACAAATAAACAAAAATATATATAATTCAATAATGAATATTTCTGCACTGTAATGCTAACTACACACTCTCATGCAAGATAGGAAATGATTTCTATCCACTTTTAACATATATATATATATATATATATTATTGTTTAATATGCAGTTTATCTGATAAGTGTTAAATATGCTTCCCTCACAACTTTGACACAAATCACTTAATGAAAGTATAAGAATAATTTTCATTAGACACTCATTAGATTTGAGATTATTCCTCCACAAAGTGTTAAACGTGGATATAAAAATTACACTACAAAAATATTATTCATTTTGGATAATTTCTAGTCTAATGTATGACTAATAAAATTATTAACATATACTGTATTGACTTGGATACACATCAGAAAGAATGCTACTAGAAAGTTAAAATCAATAAATGTGTAACAGTAATTAAAAATGTGAATAACCAAACTTTTTCAAATTAGTATAATTATAGTAAGAAGAAATAGCTCACAATATTAACAAAGTCTGTACCTAGGAAATTTGACTAGTTAAAATGAATAGTATACATTAAAATTACTTTAGATTTCTAAGAAAAACAAAACCTTACCAACTATAAACTAACAATAACCCTTGATAAGACTTTAACTGAAGCAAAATTAATATATTTAAATTAATATTATGGAATATATTATTTTTATAGTATTTAATGACTTGTGAAAACGACTGCATAAATGAAGTTTCTGTACATAGAGTACTACACCTAGATACTTTGTCACCTAAGTTAAAGATTACCATTTACAAAGCTCTTACATAACGATAATAAATTCATCTACTTTTTACTCCTTATTAACAAATTATTTTTTTCACCTTAGTTTAGTTTTTTCTATCTCATGCTAATCAAAGCAGTCTCATTAGTTCCACTATCCTCTATTTATATCTTTCAATTTTATTATTAAAACCTAAACAAAAAGTCATAAAATCTTTTATCTCTTTTTGTCTCTTTTTTTTTTCCATCTCTACTCAATTTGATCCCATCTTTTTTTCAATATTCCATATGTCAAAAATAAATATTCACTACTCTTTCATATTCACACAAATACACCTATAATCTAAATCCTTATTCAATTTTTGTCTTCTTTTTTATCTAAACCTTATTCTTTGCACCAAATAACAAAATTTTTTTTAGGGTTATAATACTTCCTTTAATATGTTATATATTTTATATTCTTATATAACACTAAAGTATTTTTTCATTCGTCTTCATTTTCTATAAATCTACATTTTTTCTAATTAACTTACTTTATCTCTTTAGTATTCCTCATAATTATGGACTTAGTATATACCCTCTATACATTTATGCCATTTATAACAAATACTTGGAAATAACTGATCTATCTATTAAATTTGTATGTTGTTAAATTTTTTTTTATAAAATAAATTTGTTGTCCTTGTCACATAATCCTATTAAACCATTATTTTTATTTATTTTCATTCATATACTATAGCCTTCCAAAAATTTTAAAGTTATTTATAATTTTCTTTATTAAAGAAAATCTATATCTTTTTGTCATTAAATAGACTCATTTGCTGTCCAAAATTCATTTTCCAATATATATCTACCTCTTTTTTGGTATTCTTTCTAAAATTTTCTGAATTCCCTTTATATAAAACCATTATTCAGTATAAAATAGTTTGATTTTTCCATTAATGCAGCTTTACAGTTTTTCTGAGGAAAGCTATAGTAAAGTAGAAACCATTTTAATAAAAAAAAGTTAAAATTATTGAATAAGTTACATTTAAACAATTATTATAATCATCATTATTATTAATTATAGAATCAATAAATACAAAAATATATGATAATCAAAAAAAAAGGTTGATACTTTTAATCAAAATACAGTAATTTACTATCTAAATAAGACTAAAACAAATGAAGATATATGAAAGATACTGAGATTTGGGCCTACTAATGAGTGCTGGTTATGTATGAAGTGCACATCTTGAATGTCTTTTCTCATATGTCTTAAAACTATGTGATAGACTAGAAGTTTGAAATATATATAAAAATTATGTAAATTAAGCTAAATTTATATATATCTTAAAAAAATTTGCATAGAAAATTAAATATAACATGCAATATGTATACTTTGTTCACTTGAGTAAGTGAAATAAATATTTCAAAAAATGCATCTATAGTGAGAGAAGTTTATCTGACTTCTGGACTGATGGATTGTTGTAATAGAATTGAGTTAAGATGAACTGATAAAAACCAAACCAAAAATAATAAGAAAAGTGTTTGCAGTGTTACTTTAGATAATAAAAAATGGATATCTATGCCGTTTATAAATAACATGCAATCTAAATTAATTAAGAAAATATTTAAAGAAAAGTATAATATTTCATTTTGTGTTCCTCCAAATGTTAATCGATTGATTAATAATTCTAAGAGTATAATTCCTAAATTGCAAAGAAGTAATATAATTTATCAAATTTCATGTCGATGTCAGAAATTTTATATCGGTGAATCAAGATGTTCTGTGGAAAAAAGATTGAATGAGCATCAATTATTATATAATCAAATTAAAAATAATGTAAATAGTCAATTTAATATAGCTTCAGTATTCTTTGACCATGAAAAAAACTTGTAATTATAAGTTTACATTTAATAGTAATGAAATAAAAATATTAATGGAAGAAATAAATCATAAAAAAAAGAAAATTAAAGAGGCAATATTAATTGATAAATATAAGAATGATGTTATTAATAGGCAAGTTGCAAATATGGCCATACACAGCTTATGGAAATATATGTAACATTAAGTTTAAAAAATTTGAAATTCAGTTAAAGCTGATGAGGATTACCACATAATTGAAAGTGCTACAAAAGAATTTAAACTATAATATTGTATTTACCGTTAATATATATATATATATTTAAATACATATATATTGTCTATATTAAACTTAATGTAATTAAAAGAGACTTGTATCAGTTGTATAAGATGGAGTAGTTATCTGTAGGGAGCTTGAAAGTCTGAGTTCAAGTTCCTTATATATATATTCAGTTTAAATTACTATCATCACTAAATACTGTATGCATTGGCCCTGCGTGATTTAGCGCTGTGGTAGATTATCAGACTCTGGAGTTCTTAAACATCCTTGGATCAATTTCAGTGCTGGCAGTTCTTGGCACTCAGACTTCTTATGAATTCCTGAGCAATAAAAGCCATTTACTCAATCAATTATTTATTTATAAAGTATGTATTTATTAAATATTAACGCTATTATATTACTCTACTTCAATAACAAAATTTAAAATTATTAACATTTCTTTTAATCTTTTATATATTTTAATTTTATTTCAAAAAATAAATATATCTAAAAAATGGATATTAAAACGCAATTCCTCAAAAGTATATTTCAGCACAATTCTAAATTTATTTCTCAAACGTTACTTTTTTAAACACATAACTCAAGTCATTGTAAAAATGCAAACAACCCTTATAATGCATTTTGATTGATCAGATCTTATTCAGATGGTCCAGACTGACTGTCCCCATCTTCTGATAAACATTGGGTTATAGTTCTTATTCCTTTTCCGCCATATGATCACACGGTCTGCAACAACAAAAACATATAAAAGGGATATTTACCTTAAGATCTCAAAGAAAAATCAAGGATCTACTTTCAGTTAACAACAATCCCTTTTCTGCATCATTAATATCCACATTCAGACCAGAAATTGTTCAATAAAGAGGAGCTAAAACTAATGCAATATATATCTAGGAACCATTTTTTTTACATCTTTTATACTCATGAGAAAAATGAAAATCCAGAATCTGGTCTGGAAGTATTATATGCCTCTAATATTTGAAAACAAGTATAATTTATATACTTGGATTTCAAATGTGATTGTAGGGGATGTGAACACAGACTATCAAACTTCCTTCAGCAATCCATTCTATATTATACAATCTACACACATATAAAAAATACTGTAAAAGATCTAATCTTGGAAAATATACGAGTAAGCACAAATGAAAGTATTGCTTATTGAGCCTGACTTTATTAATAAAAACTTTTCTTTTTTTTCAACGAGCCTTTATTTGCTTTAGTGGTCAAATTATAATTTATTTTAGATCTTCTTTTTACGAATTTAATACATTTTTATTTAACATTTTTTTATTATTTATATATATTAAAGATAAAGAGCAAGCTAATTTATTAAAACATATTTACTTACTACATTGTATTCAACTGATGTCTTCATAAAGTTACCGTAACTCTAACTCTGATGCCCCTAGGGTCTTCATGCATTAAGTAACATTACGGTTTTTATCGTCTATAATTAGTGCTGGAATATTTTTTTTTAGAGTTGGCAACTACCACTTGGGATTAATAGAATCTCTTAAGGTATAGTGATGTGTAATAAAGTTTCAATCGTAGCCTAATAAATGATTAAAAAAGGTAATTCTAAAACGTATTTAGTACTAAAACCAGGAAATGAATTGCTGATTGTATAGTTAGATTAAGAGGAACCATAAAAAAAATGAGATTTTTAGTTTACAAAAAAATCCAGACCTAAGTATATTTATATGCATTACTTATCTATAGCAAGTTTAAAAGGTTAAATGGGTATTGATTATTCCATTCAATATTTTACCCAAGATTAGATTCAGGCGTTGTTAGCCGAGAGGTCAGCGCAGCTGCCTTGCAAGCAAGTAGTTGGTTGCAGACGGTTGTTGCAGGTTCACCTCCCGGCAGATGCTATGACATGAAAAAAAAAGATTAGATTCATTTCTCTTTTTTTTACTCTAAAAATCAAACTTAAATTTTAACTCCAACTTTTGAGATAATTAATTGAAGCTATAGACACATATGCTCTAACAAACATGAGTATATAAATATTTGTTCTAAAATTAACTTGTAATAATTAAAGTGTAATATATAAACAATTAGTAAGTTCAATAAATTTAATTTATTTATGCTTGTTAAATTATTTGAAAACCAGGCAATCTTCACAAACCTGGGAGCTTAATTGTAAGTATAGGGGATTTGAACTCAGATTTTCAAGCACCCTTCAACTATCTACACTATCTCATACAACCTATACACATCTTGTTAACAAATTTTAAATGACTACTATAAATAAGTAATCGTGTTTAAGATAATGTGACATTTAAACAACTGAAGGGACAGAATGTATTTTGATCCATGAACTTTTAATCCCTTGAGTTCATCACAGAACTTTTGAATTAAACTGCATAAAGCAAATAATTTAATAATAGACTGCTTTGAAGCTCATGTGATATATGAGTACCAGAACAACAGGTTGAGTGCAATCAAAAAATCTTTAGCTAATTGAGTCTATTGTTAATATTCACTACATCTCATATGATTTAGAAACATTCAGCCTAAAACTATTAATGTTGCAAAAGAAAGAATAAAATATGAATTTAAAAAAAAAATGAATTCAATGCTTGAAAAAGCATGACACTTTTATCAACAGTGTTGAATTCTTCATTTTAGACTGAACATTACTTTTTTTAAAAAAATACTTATTTAGCTTTTACATAGAGAGCGTACCAATAGCTCAAACAAGCTTGTAATTAACAAGTGCAGTTATGAGAAAATATTTAAAATCTCTATCCAGAACACTCTTATCTCCAGACCATGGTTTCGAGCTTATGGCCCACATCAGTCAAGAGCTAGAATATTTGGACACTAGACCCAAAATATCAACTCAAAAAAACCAGCACTTATTTCAAACGTATATTTAAGATTCAGAGTTTCTTCTTAAATATACGTTTGCAATAAGTGCTGGTTTTTTTGAGTTGATATTTTGGGTCTAGTGTCAGAATATTCTAGCTCTCCACTGATGTGGGCCATAAGCTCGAAACCATGGTCTGGAGATAAGAGTGTTCTGGATAGAGATTTTAAATATTTTCTCATAACCGCACTTGTTAATTACGAGCTTGTTTGAGCTATGGTATGCTCTCTATGTGCATTTTTGTAACTACAAGCTCATTAAAAGTAATGTCACGTTATATATGACTTGCTTTTTTAATTATTATTTAGCTTTTATAATACTTTCTGCTGAAGTGTTTGTAAAATAATCATTTCAACTTAAAAAAAATCCAGTTAAATTAACCTCAACTTATTTTTACTTCTTATACTTTTTAACAGCATACCGTAAATCTAAGAGACTAGAATATATAGTTATATTTATATGTTGAACTATTTCCATCATCTAATATGAGTATTCAGTATCTTTAGAAAAATTTAACTTTATTTAAATATCCCAAATACATTCAACTGTTAGTAATAGCACACAGGTTAGCACATGCACAACATTTTGAGAAGCATTATTCTCCCCTTTTCTTCAGGTGTTGCTGGCCTGACCAATGACAGTACTAGCATGGGAATCAAATCTGGACCTTTAGATTCTTGAATGTTGAATTTAACTAACTGAACAATCCTATCTTAACATTCAACATTCAAGAATCAAAGGGTCCAGGTTAGATTCCTATACTAATACTATCACTGGTCAGGCCAGTAGCACCTGAAGAAGAGGGGAAAACAAAACCTCTCAAAAAGTTTTGCATATACTAACCTGTGTGCTATTACTAACAGTTGAATATATTTGGAATATTTAAATAAAGTTAAATTTTTCTAAAGACATAGAATACTCATATTACATGATGGAAATAGTCCAACATATAAATACAACTAAAACACCATCATCACAAACCTTCAGGAAAATACTCAATATATAGTCTTTACACTTGTTTATTAATCAATTTTAAGTTAAAAATCTAGCATTAAATCCATGTGACATTTTATAAAGCAATCTAAAAATTAATACAAAGAGCAGTGCCATAACAATGAAAAAAAAAGAAAGATGGTATAAAATTCCTGTTTTATACCAATTAGATCTTTTTATGTCAAACATCTTGAAGGGAATTAGTCCCAGTCATCTTTTTACTGGATGACATTGCATATATTAATAAAAATAGCAGCAGCAGTAGTGGTGATGGTAATAATAATAATAATAATAATAATAATAATAATAATAATAATAATAATAATAATAATAATAATAATAATAATAATAATAATAATAATAATAATAATAATAATAATAATAATAATAATAATAATAATAATAATAATAATAATAATAATAATAATAATTATAATAATAATAATAGTATATTATGTTTCAGAGGTACATGTGAAAACATGAGGTCTTAGATACAAATTGAAACATAATATTACATATGCAATAAGGGGTTACAATCTTGTTTGTGATAGTCTTGCGTTGTTAGCCGAGAGGTATCGCAGCCGCCATGCAAGCAAGTAGTTGGTTGCAGATGGTTGTGGGTTCGCGACCCGGCCGATGCTATGACATATGAAAAAAAAAGAAAATTGTTGTTAAATGCTCTTAGAAGTAGAAGAGATAAAAATAGAAAATCTTGTTTGTGATAGTAAAAAACATAATTTACAGTAATTGAAAGAATAAAGATTATTACATAACAAGATACATGTGTCAAATTAGATTTACACAAAATTTTTCAATGTGATATTAAGAAAAATACACGGAAACATTTGACAGTATAAGTGAAACATATATGGGGGGAGGGTTTGAAGTTAATGTCACATTGACATATGTCTATGTACATTAGGTTTATTGGGTTAATAATAGTGTAGTTTTTATTGCTGTCTTACCATTTATTTGTTATAATTGCATGTGAAAACTACGAATTCTCATATACAATTAGATAGATGAGATTACCTATGCAATGTTATATTTGATGTATCAGTATAGGAAGCTGCATGTCCATATGGGTGTAATAATTGTGTGGAAGCTTAGCCATGGCATTATTTCCTTAGGTGATATCTGTAGCTATTGAGTATTTCAATCTTTGGTTGATAGGTATGAGAGTCAATGGGTTTATTATGGGAGAGATTCATTATGATAAGTTCTTTTGATGGAGAGCTCATGATTATGTCTGCATTAGCAACATTTCTGTTTTGAATAACTTTGGTTATTGTTTTTTTGACTGTCTGGGTGGCCTTTTGAGTTCTATGGGTGGAAGGCATGGATAACAGGTGGATAGTTTTAATAGTGTATTATTTGGTGTATCAGTATGGCTAGATAGGAGTAGGTTCCATGTCCATCTGGGTATGGTATTCAAGTGAAAGATCAGCCATAGTATTCTTGTTATACTGTGATGTCTATAGGTATTGAATGTATCTGCATTCAGTTAGTAGTCATGCATCAATGATTTTATTGTCTGAGAGATATATTGGAGTGAGATATTCTGGTGAGGGTATAGTCATCATGGCTGGAGTAGCAAGCCATTCTGTTTTAACTCTTTTCAGTTGTCATTTCTATTTTTAACATTCAGATGGTCTTCTGGTCTCTGTTGAAGTTGGTTCTATGAGTGGAAGGCAATGAGTGAGTGCTTCCATGGTATAAACTCATGTTTTGTTCATGAATATTAGTGAGTGGTTTGTTTGAATGCGCTGATCTGTTAGATTGATGGTATTTTAGTTTGACTCTGGTTCACAATTGGGTATACCAATAGGGATGTGTGTTGTAGTAGGTAAATTGTATGCATGATGTGGAGCCACTTGGTTAGAATTTAAAACAATAGCATTAACATTGTTTGATGTTGTAATAGTGAGATCATAGATGATGTGCATGTATTCCATTGAGTGATAAGACTCATGATCTTTGGGGCTGAAATGACAGCTGGCCTTATTTAGTGTATTTAAATCAGTGGTTATTGACTGTGTATTTGTATTATTTTCTTGATGGTTTATGAGGTTTATTTTAGGGCTGGTTGATTTTGTGGTACATGATTGGTATTGCAGTGTATTACAAAGTGGATACACTTGTCACATAAATAACATTGTAACATTTAATCCTCTTATGTAGAAACAGAGTGTGGCATTCTGATGTACAATTTGCACTGGAATGGTATCAGGGTCAATTTGGCTATGTAATTTTAATTTTTACTCATAGATGTTGGTATAAACTGGTCTGCTAGATATATAGCTTGAAATGTGATATGATGATGTGATGCACTGTGACTTCTTATACAAAGTCAGGAATCTCTCAGCAACTATGCCCAGAGAAACTGTTGGCCAGTTTAACTCCTCTTTCCATTCCCCACTTTAAGTTTTCCCTTATCCTTCTCCATCCCATTTCTACAACATAACCTTTGTCAACCCCATGTCTTTTTTATCTAAATCCCCATTATCTTTTTCCAAACCCACCATAAAAATCAATAACACACTTTCTGTATAATCACTTTCCTTATATTTATTCTTCCACAACTTTATTATTTGTATCCTTTTTATTTTCAGGTATTTACATTCAGTTAATAAATGCCTAATATCTTCTATGGCTTCCTTACACAACTTGCAGACTAAATCACCAACATTTTCCCATTTATGTGTATAATCATCCCCTATTGCTAAAGATTCTGTTCAAGTCTTAAACAGTAAACTACTTCCCTTGCAATTATCATAAATTAACTCACACATCCAATATTCTGTTTACTTCTATATATATTTAAACTTTTTACTCTCTGTATTAGTTCTCCATCTCTCCAACTCCCTATTCTTTATTAGTGCATCTATTCTTCTATCCCATTCATTACCACTATAACACTCAACAATTCTCCTAACACAATCATTGTACAAGTATGCTGACATAAATTCTTTATCCAAATCTTCTGCATACTGCATTACCTTTCCCACCCATCCTGTTACCTGTCCTTTATTCATAAGCCAATTAAATACTATTTTGGCTATTCTTTTATTGTCCATAACCTGCAATTATTGAATATTTTCATTTTCTTTTTGCATCCCTCATATAAAAACTTGATCATCCCATTTCTCCTCGAATTGCCTCCTTTACCATCTATACATCTGCATCTAATGCATGTCTATATACTTCTCTTTGTACTTTTTCCAAGTAATCTAATACTCCTTTACTAATATATAACACATCATTACCATATGTTAACCCTGCTACTGCCACTCCCTTCCATTCAATTATAGCTACATCATATTTATTATATGAAAACATTGTTAATTTCTTTCTTCTCTTTGCTTCATTTATCTTTTTTTTTCTCCCATTCATCCAAGCACTTTCTCTGATTACTAAATACAATTTCCAAATAGTTATATCTATTCACCACATTTAACTTTATATCCCCCCACTAAGAATTCTTTGTCTTATCTTTCTCCAGTATTAATCATCATTACTTTTGATTTTTCAACAAATGTGAAAACCTTAACAAATGGCTCCAACAATGCTTGTTGTCTGTTGTAACCAAAGGTATATATTTGCAACTATCCCAGTTAAGTAGCTTGGCCATTGGTTACTAATGCATAATTACCCAGAGTTCTGATCTATCTGAACTTTTCTCCTTTGGAGTGAAATGAAAAAAACAGTTAAAGAGATAATTTAGATTGCCATGTTCCATGAAGTATTGAACAGTGCCCATAGCCTATGCAGAGTTAAAGCATTATAGAAAAGGTATATGTGAAATTTATATAAAGTTATGTGAGAATATTAGGGGGGGGGATCTTGGGAAAGATATACAGAATACTATTGTCAAAGCACTCATTGATAACTTCTACTTTTATTATTATTCCAGTTTATGGAAAGGGGATCCTGATTTTTATGTATTCTTAGGTCTAGTTTCCTTAGGTCATTTTGATTGGTTTTTCTGAACTGGGGCAGGGGTGTTTGTTGTTGAATTCTGTTGTTTTAATTCTACAACTGGTAAAATTTCAAGTTGGCTTTACAAGCATTTGCATAAGTTTTACTGTGATTTGAATGCTGCAGAGATTACTTTGCCAGCTGGCTGGTTGGTCACCATATTCTTTGTCCAAATCTGTGATAAATGATCTGTTATTAAGACTGTCTTTTAGAAATTTGAAGTTATCACAGATAAATGTTTTAAGGTTTTTGAATTTTGTTTACTATGTCAATATTTATACTTTTTAAGTTAAAGTGTGTGGTTTATTTACTATTCTATAGGGTTCAAATCTGGAAGCTTGTAGAATATTGTGCAAGCAATACTAAGTTTTTATATTTTAGTATTACTATTATTAATAAGCAGAGTGATGGAGATACACTCATAACCAATCAAATTAATGATATTTCTAATATAAGCTTTACACTCCTCTCTTAAAATGATCAATCAGTGAAAAAAAAACAGATTAATATCTCTCACTATAATATTACTTGATTCTATTATGTGACTTCAACTTATTCATTGCTGTTCAGCATCATATTCTTTTTTTCATAATTGCCTATGTAATCTAATGTGAGATTTAGAGAGTAATAACTGCCTGATGATAGTCCTATCCAGTAACTCCAGACTAGTTTTTAACCGGTGGCTTTTATCAGCCAGGAGCAGTGGATTTTTATACAATGCATCCAGTATTAGACTGCACTTTTTTTCTAGCCACTATTTTTTACTTTTCTATTTTACTCTTAATTAAGCTATAACTCAAACTGAACTTCAATTTAAGTCAACTTTAAAGGCTATAGACACCTTTATCCTGTATCCAGGATTTGTATAACATCAACAAAATAGTGATTTAATAAGTACTATCATTTGGTATCTATTATCATATTAGGAAGCATAGCCATGGTGAAAGAAAAAAGGATATAATTCAATATAGTCCATGTGTGTGAAAGGAAGCATATAATAGAGTCATATGATGAGCACTTGTTATATTTATATACTAAATGGGTTTTAAGGGTGTGTATTATAAAGTCAAGTTGTCTTAGATTAAAACTATTACTGTTTATTAATTTATGTTGATAACTTGGTAGTAAAACAGCAAAGTAAAGGAAGGTGCAATATATTTTAAAGATCCAGATATACTGTTCCAACATCCAAAGCTCCTCACTGATGAAATCAATAAACTATACTGGCAATATTAGATATAAATGAACTGGATATAAAATTATTAATGATTAAAGCTAACAGTATAGCCATAATGAAAAAAAAATGCTTCTAATCTCTTACTATACATGTATTTCTTAGAACAATCTCAGATTATTAAGTGATCCAGAGGTTTAGACATTACAATTTTTATACCAGAAAGAATAACTGGACTTTTATTTAAATATTATAATTGCAACTTAGTGATATTAAAGTTGATATATTTGAAAAGACACACACACACATATATATATATATATATATATATATTGTACCTAACTGAAGTCTCACTTAATTCCAATAGGTGATCAAGGTTATCTTAGCTTAACCTTTTGTTTGAAATTTTCAGAATTTAAAAAAAAAAAATAATGATAAAATGGAAATTAACTTAGTTAATGACTAAAATAAGATAATCTTGTATTGATTGTAATAATTATTGTATATTATAGAATTATGTGTAAATATTTCAAAAGTATATATGAGTTGGTTTGATAAGGGATGCTAGATAATGATTTGAAGTAAAGAAAATATTAGAAATAGTTGTGAATTGATAAATGATATTAAATGTATTTTAAAATAACTACTGTATAATTCATTTTTAATATCTATATGATAATAATTAAGTATTATAAATATGTGGAATAAATAATATTAATAATAAATTTAAAAAAATAATCTGTAAGTTTTCATTAAACCAGTAATAATATTTATTAGATGTAGTTTAGTTTAGCGTTTCACTTATAAAAATTATTTTGGATTAAATAGTCATTAATATTTTTATTGTTGTAGTTTTAAAAATAATTTTTAAACAATTAGTTTATAGATTACCTGTATGTGAGAATATGTGCATGCAAGACATGTAAACATAAGAATAAAAAAATAACTTAATTCTAATATTGATTAAAAAAAAAAAAAACAAATATATAGATAAAGTTGTTTAATAGTTAAAAGTAATAAAGAGGGATAGCTCTGAATTTTATATTTATTGTTATTGCGTTTTATAAAAATATTATCATTAAAAAAATATTACATAATATTTGCTAACAATGGATTTTTGACTTTGCAACTGTGAGTCACGTGGTTTGGAAAAATTAAATTAATTACATCAGTAGATTGATTCCACAGCTGGTTTGTCAAGAATACAAGTTTAATAAAAATAATTTTTATTGGTTTGCAAATGAATTGGGGATGTATTAAAGATTATCAAATATAAAACAAGGATCCAGGTGTCATTCAAGGGCTTATCTGATTTTTAATTCTACCCGTGGCTGGATCCTAAAATTTCTTTAATAAAAGTAATTTTTTTTAAAACTTTATATTTTCTAAAAAAATAAAAGTATGTTTAAAATAATTATTTAAAAATCATCTTGTAAACATGAACTGCTGAAGTTAAAAAAAGGTAATCCATTTTCTGACAATTTTAATTCCAGTTGAAGCATAAGATTATAGTAAACAATATTTGAAGGAAAGTTAGCGTCCTTTATCATATCTAGATTTTATTTGTTCGTTTTTCTTTATTTGGAAATGAAAATATTATTAAAACCTAAATTATTAATTATATATATGGCTAAACATGTTCTTGCAATAAACTCTTATAGCTGTAGGATATTCATTATATATCCTATTAAATTTAAAGTATACGTGAAAAAAACATTTTAAAGTTTAAAAAAAAACATTATAATGAAGCTATATTTGGTTAAAGTGAACTAATAAAGGATTATTATTATTATTATTTTTTAAAATTATTGCTTATACCTTGGCATAAATGAAAATGATTTGTTTAGCTAAATGCAAACAGATAAAATATATTTTAAAATGATAACTCTTATTTTACCCAGTAATAAAAGAAAATTATTCAGAAACAAAACTTCAAAGTAATCTACAAAGATCAGTACTGAACTTATATTTGTCAAGTACACAGTAAATGGTTATATTTGCCATTATTTATAAGTAACTTTATGACATTAATTGTAGCTTATAACTGAGAAGGACTTGAATTATAAACAAAGTCTACTCTTATGTTTAAAAGTAAAAGGAAATGTGTTTTAAAAAAATACATTTTGAAATATTTAAAAAATTGATGTTTAAAAAAAGAGCTCTATTTTTTAAAAAAAAAATACATTTATCTAATGGAGAACAGTGAAAGTTAACTAAATCGATACATTATTCTGCATTTGAACCCAGGATTATAAATATAAAAAAATGTGCTTAGCTGAAGAATTTTTTTTTTTATGCTGGCTTAGTCTTATTATTTAAGTGTTTTGAATTTTTTTTTAAAAAATGAAAGTATTCTTAAGGAACTATTGAACATTTTTGTTTGAAAATCATTGCCATGTTTATAAGTGTTTTGATTAAAGTTTGAACTCGGATAAATAAATTAGCTTGAAAAAATTATCTACATGTTTTAAATGGAAAATCATTACGGAGCTGAAATATGAACTTGAGTTACTGTATTATCATTTTTTTTTATTGTTTATTTTATTGGTTTAAAAAAAATGAAACTATAAAGATATTTATGCTATATATATTTTGTGTAACACTTTTTGCATAAATATATCAGGTAAATTAGGATTATAATTTTAAAACTTATGGGTTTATTAGAATGAGCAAAACATTTTGTCATTCCTAGGTTAATTTAGTTTATTTATTAAGCATTATACCAGCTAGTTTCTATTTAATAATTTCATTTATGGATATTTAAATATCACAGTTTAGTTTATTATAAATGGAATGTTTCACTCAGTTTTATTTTAAACCAGCTAAAGAAGTTTATCAGAGAATTTCCATTCATTTGTTTTATGAATGTTATAGTAATAGTAACTGCAAATATTTTTATATATGCATTGAGAATATTCTCACATTTAATTTGCAATTTTTTTAAAAAAGTCCACTATTTATTATATTTTAGTATTGAGTATTTTATTATGTGTGCATTGTGCCTTGCCTAGAATTTTATATGCATTTAATTTTAAAGTATTTCTCATAATAGTCACTTGACTGTTTGCTTTGTTGGTTCAACATTGAATATACATTTTGTATCTTAAAACTTCTTAGGAATAACTTAGTTAATTCAGGTGAAGTATATATCTTGCTATTAGTTAGTATTTGTTAGCCTCATAGAGTTAGGCTTAGTTAATAATTTTGAGTATGTTTTATAGAGTAGACAAAGTCCTCCATCCTTATTGTATTGTATTTCCATGGTTTGATAGTGCTTGTCCCCAAAAAGAGGGTTATTGTATTATATTTTTCAGTTATGATGATCACATTTATAAGCATTGGAAATCCCATGAGAGAGGATTGTGCTTTTCTGGTGTGTTTTTTCTGTTTCCAGATGTACTGTAGACAAGTTCAAGACATCTTAGTTTTTGCCTCAAAGTTAGGTATTTTTGAAAACCACCATATTATTTTCCAGCTCTGAGGAGCTTGTATATTCTTATATGTTAGCCTATCATTCATGATGTCTTAATGCTAATTCCACCACAGTAGGTGATGTTGCATTTGTTTTAGATTAGTGATGACAAGATATGTGTGTTTGAGGAACATTGTTTCTTCGGGTAGTAATAGTTATTTTTTAATGCTTGTAGGTATATCAATGTTTGAATTATGTTTATATGATACTTTTATCATGCACGAGCTAACCAACAAGAAGTTCTATTTATTTTTAAAGTATGTTAAAATATCCATATGGTATAAGTGGCAATTCACACATATTAATTTAATATTTTCATCCAGAGTTTCGTCACTGGATTTGTAAGTCTGTTACATCATTAATTTTAAAAACATTGAGGGTAATAGTTTTATGTGGACTAAGTTTATTTTGAAATGTATAACTGATCTCTGATGAGTGAATGACCCATGTATCTAATTTAGTTTAATTTTAAAAATTGGCTTAGTCTGATTTCAAAATATATCATTAGCTACAATATTAGTTATGTTAGTATAACTAGTGGTATTTTCAAATATATCTAAATATGCTTATTAGCTTAGCGTTTGTTAAGCTCAGGATTATAAAGTTAAGCTTAGGGTTTCAAATACAAACCTAATTGTGTGTCATTCTGATTACTAGAAGACACCATAGTGTCATGAATTATTTCAATTAAAAATTAGAAGTGTGCTTATTAAATACATACATTATAATTAAAGTTCACGATTTTAAAATCTCTAATTGTTTAAAAGAGATTAAAATTCTGTATTGAATAACCTTTGCCTGCTATTATGTATAGCTTTTATTTGATTGATTTATTTATCAGAATAAACAAGGTAAAAAAGTTTAAAGAGGGATAATCAAAAATAGTAGTTAAAAAAGTTATGTAGTCTTATAAACTAAGTAAAGTTATTAAAAAGTCAAAATGCTTGTAATAAGTTTCAGCGCTATTGGCAATGTTTATATTACATTTAAATTGTAACACTTTATTATTGTTTTAAATAAATCAACTTATTATTATTTCAAAAGTTTTGTTTTGTTTGTTTTACTTTTATATGAAAATATTATTGTCTTGGGTTCCAAGTTCACAAAATCTTAAGTTTCTAAAGTTTATTAAATCTTCAATTCAGAAGTTCACAAGTATATCATAAAGTTAATTAAATATATTTGATATTGGTTCGAAAATTAGAAAGCTATGTTAAAGTAAGTGATTCTCATATTGAATCACAATAACAGATAATTGCATTATATCAGATACTTAATTAATTGCTTATTTAAATGTTTATTTTAAAATTATCAGTATATCTTCTTAGATTGGAGATTATACAATATGATATTATGAATATAAGTACTTTAGAAGAATATTTTTAATTACTATTATTATAAAAGCTGCACATTATCTTATATTAACTGCACATTGTCTATCATTATTTTAAACTTTATATGTCCAAAGAATTTTAATCCATCTGCATTTGAGGTCTTGAGTAGGTTGTCTGTGAGTAGGGGAAAGGCATAAAAAATACCCTTGTCCTTTTCTTTGCTCGAGTAATGTCTTGGATAATAGGCCATTATTAGTTTAAATTTAAATTGATTCATTAAAATTGTGAATTAATATTTTTGTTTATTATTTTAAGATTGAATATAATATAGTTATTCTATGGTCAGCTAAGATATCACTCATTTGTTTTATTCACCCAGCAATTATTTTATAGGCAACTTAAACTTTAATTTTGCATAAGAGTTTTAGTTTTAGAATCCCTGAGGTTATTTACTATTGTTGCCTTGTTAGATATAATTAAGTAAGATAATCTTCCACAAGCAAGGTATCATTATTATTATTCAGAGTGTGTGTGGTCTGTTGATAGGACTATTCTAATCACTATTAATTAATGATTTAATTAACCTTTTGTATGGTTTAGTAGTAGATTATTAATATACCGTAGTAGTTATAGTTTATCAGCATTGGATTTGGTCTCCATCTGATTATACAGCTGCAACGACAAGAATGTATGGAGTGGACATTAGGAATTTTCCCTGCTCGGTTCCTTTAAGGCCTCCAAGAGGAATCAAAGGCTATCCTTTCAGTTAATAGCAAACTCCTTTCTGTAAAGTGATCAACCAAGGCAGTAGTTGGTGGATGAAGGTGGAGGTGCTAAAAATCCCCTGATTGCAGACTCAGGCTGCCATTTAATGACTTTTTATTTAGGTATTTACAACTGCAGATCACTTTCAAGTGAAGGAAGATTGCAAGAGTTAGAAGAAGTATTGTCTTATATTAAATGGGACATTATTGGACTTTGTGAAGTTAAAAGAAAAGGTGAAGAAACAATTGATTTAAAAAGTGGACATATACTCTACTATAAAGGCACAAATATTGGAAATACGAGTGGAGTAGGATTCATTATAAATAAAAAATGGAAGAATAACATTGTGGAGATTGATGATGTATTGGACAGAGTGGCAAGATTAGTTTTACAACTTAATAGCAGATACAAAATGCAGATAATTCAGGTTTATGCCCCAACAAGTTCTCATAGTGATGAAGTTATAAAAGATTTTTATATAGATGTACAAAAGGCTTTTGATCAGAATAAACAACATTTTAAAATTGTTATGGGAGACTTTAATGCTAGAATTGATAAAAAAATGAAAGATGAAAATGCAGTAGGTAATTTTGGTTATGGTAATAGAAATGAGAGAGGACATAGACTTGTGGAGTTTGCAGAAAAAGAAAAACTTTATATTATGAATTCTTTTTTTGAGAAAAATGTTAAAAGGAAATGGACATGGAAGCATCCAAATGAAGGCACAGCAGAATTGGATTATATTTTGTCTAACAGAAAATAAATATTTCAAGATTGTAATGTTCTTAATAAATTTAACACAGGAAGTGATCATCGATTAGTAAGATGTAAGATACATGTTAATGCAAAACTAGAGAGACAAAAATTATTAAGAAAAACAATATTTACAGTTGATATTCCTAACCTTCAGAAACATTCTAATGAATTTAAATTAGAACTTACAAATTGATTTCAAGTATTAGTAGATTTTGAACATAATTCAGATTTGAATGAAATTAATAGGAAAATAACCGATACACATTAAAAAACTGCAACAAAGATAGCTGGTAGAAAAAAGCAGCAGTTGACCAATAAAATTTCTAGTGAGACTAGAGAATTTATGAAGAAAAGAAGGAATATGAGAATATACAACAATGATGCTTTAAAAAAGATTGAATATCTCAAATTTTGTAAAATGGTGTGGAAAAGAGTTGAAAATGATATAAGAAAGTATAATTGTGAACTAGCAAGGAAAGCTGTAGAAGAGAATAAAAGTCTAAAGAGTGTAAAACAACATTTTGGTATTGGTAGGAAATTTATATCTGCAATAAGAAAAAAAGATGGCATTATTACTAAAAAGAGAGATGACATCATGAAATGTGTAGAAGACTTCTATCAAGAATTATATAGTAATAAAGAACAAGTGCCTCCTATACCTATTGTATCTTTTGAATTGCCCAGAATTTTAAATGAGGAAGTAAGACATGCGATTAAATTTATGAAGAAAGGGAAGGCTCCACGTAATGATGGAATTATAAATGATATATTAAAAGAAGTAGGTGAAGAAATAGAAATATTTTTAGCAAAGTTATATACCAAATGTCTAAATGATAAAGATGTACCGGATGATTGGAAGAATGCAGTAATAATATTAATATTTAAAAAAGGTGATAAAGAAGATATTAGAAATTATAGACCTATCAGTCTTTTATCAGTTTTATACAAAATTTTTACTAAGATAATTACAACTCATCTACAGAAAACACTGGATTTCCACCAACCAAGAGAACAAGCTGCATTTAAAAGTGGTTTTAGTATAGTAGATCAAATCCAGGTATTAAGAGAGGTTATAGAAAGGACAAATGAATATGAGTTGCCATTATGCTTAGGATTTGTAGATTATGAAAAGGCATTTGATTCTATAAACATTTTTTCAGTGATTAAAGCATTGGATCATCAAGATATAGATCCAGGATATTGTCATATTCTAAAGAATATTTATAAAAATGCAACAGCAACAATTAGATTACATAATGATAGTAGGAAAATCAACATTGAAAAGGGTGTAAGACAGGGTGACTCCATATCTCCAAAACTTTTTACAGCAGTGTTGCAAGAAGTATTTTGTGGATTAAAATGAGAAGATAAAGGGGTGAAAGTAAATGGAGGTTATTTAAATCATTTAGATTTTGCAGATGATGTAGTTGTTTTTGAAAATAATGCTTTAGAACTACAGGAAATGTTGCAGGAATTATCAGATGAAAGTGGGAAAGTAGGACTAAAGATAAATGTTAAAAAGACTAAAATAATGTTTAATAGGTTTTCTCAAAATATGAAAATAAAGATTGATTATGATGAGTTAGAAGAAGTTAATAGTTACAAATACCTGGGTCAGATTATTAATACAGGTGAAAACATAATGGATGAAATTAATCATAGAATTAAACTTGTTTGGAGTGCTTTTGGTAGAAATAACTTGATCCTAAAAGGAAATATGCCTATGTGTTTGAAAAGAAAGGTTTTTAATAAATGTGTTTTGCCAGTTCTTACTTATGGATCTGAGACTTGGACACTTAATAGAAGAGCAATACAGAGACTTCAGACCACTCAAAGAAGTATGGAGAGATGCATGTTGGAAGTAACAAGAAGAGATTGAAAATACAATGTATGGGTAAGAGAACAAACAGGTGTTACTGACCTCATTGAAAAAATTAAAAGACTGAAGTGGAGTTGGGCTAGACATATTGCTAGAAGAGATGATAATAGATGGACAATTGGAATTTTAAACTTGATTCCAAGAGATTGTAAAAGACCCAGAAAGAGACAACATGTGAGATGGATGGATGAAATTAAGAAAGTGTGCAGGGGTGATGTGGAAAAGGGAAGCTAAAGATAGGAAAAGATGGATTGAATTTGGAGAGACCTTCACACTGCAGTGGATTGATAATGGTTAATGATGATGATATATATATATATATATATAATGTTTAATATATATATATATATATATATATATATATATATTAAACATTACCCACAAATCCATTTACTTCCCATCCATCCTTAGCATTAAAATAACTTTTAAATAAGTTAATAACTTCAGAATAATAAATTTCCAATAATAAAGATTCTTTAATTCTTTTAACGTTTGGGTGAATTATTATTAAAGTTTTGACCATATTACAACTAGTTTCATTTTGGGTGAGATCATACTGTGTAGTTGTTTCAAAGATAGTATTTCCTTTTCAGTATCTCTGCATCAAACATGTTACAATGGCAGAAGTGATCCAATTAAAACATCAGATATCTTGTTATTAAAATAAGCAATTGCATGAATTAATTCAAGATCTATACGTTAAAAACATTACTTAATTAATATATAAATTATTACATAATAATTAAAGTTTATATTGTAAATTATGATAATACAAATCTCACAGGAATAGTTTCAAGAAAATTCTCTTCATCAGCTATACCAAGCCTCATCATTATTAACCATAAATTAGAAAAACAAAAGAAGTTGCTTGATATATATATATAACATTAAATTATAACAACCATGCTTCTGAGCACTGCAAAAAAGTAACTGTAATAAATAGAAAAAGATATCTGTCATTATGCATTGTACATTGATTACTCTGAAACCTGCCTTGTGAGTCTTATATTATCGTAGTTCACAATTCAGAATATGACTATTATATACCATATCTTATTTAAATAATGAACTAATAGAGGGTGCTTAAATACTCTCATTTATATTATTATCATTATATAGTTTTAGAATCTATTAATTATATAACTATTCTTTCATATATATGTACACACACGCATTCAGATGAATGTAGTTTTAATCATTCATATTTTAAAGAAAAAGTTTTTAATAGTGGTTAATTTTTTTTCATTGTTAATCAAGTTCAGATAAGGAATTGTTTTATAAGCTTATATGACTTCATATCTTTTTACTTAAATTGTACACAAAGTTAAACAAAATTTTAAATGTTTATTATTTAGCAAAAAGATGAGTTTAATTTTATCAATGTAGAAGACATTTTAATAGATATCAAACTGGCTGTTTAGCGAATATAATTTTAATAACTCTAAAGAGTCAGTACTATAAGCACATTATTTCTCATACAAACAGAATTATCAGTAAGTTGGCACTGATCTTGAGCAGCATGCGGCATTAAAAACAAATCTTTAGTCTACAACAGGGATTAAAATTTAATTAAACATTTTGCTTTGGTTGCAGGTTTCCGTTCTGCTTAAAAAATGTCCGTGGTTTTTAGTTAATTAAAGTCATACTGTCTTAGATGCTATTTATTAAAAATATTGATTTCCATGAATACATACACACACATATATATATATATTACTGTATTTTAATATATATATTGATTTGCATATTACTTATACTTTGAAGAAAATACAGACATCAAACTTAATTTATTATATATATATTGTAACGGAAACACGCCGATCGAAAGCTTAACTTCCCTTTTATTTACTTATAATGGGGAATTCTTAAAATTCGAGATCATCCACTTTCCACTACCACAAGCAAAGAGAACATACGGACATAAACGAGTCTATATCCGTACTTGACCGAACCTGTAACTATACTGGTATAGCCCCAGGTTATTTTTCCCGGTCAACTGTCTCTCGACTGCTGTAAGATTTGAACAGAGTTATAGCGCTTGGATATTTAAAAATTTTAATGGAATCAAAATACTGCACCACCAGCTTCATGTGTTAATTCAGTATTCAAAATGAGTAATAATTATTTCCCCAAACCCTATGACTATATTACTTTTTTGGAGTGGCGAAGAACAAGACAAAACAGATTTAAATCAATAATAAATATTTAATACAATAGATTATACAATAAAAGAAATACTTTAAATCATTTACACACACACAAAAAAACAGATTATATGCTATAATGCTATGAGTAAAACAAAATAAAAAGATCCTATAAATGATTGTACATTTATAATCGTCCGTCCATGTATATATATAAAAAAGTTAAAGAATGTCTGTATCATTCAAAGGAAGAATTTGGCCATTGTCTAAATTAAAGGTATGTGCACATGGGAATATAAAATGTAAGATACATATTTACCTAGGTTATTAAGTCTCTGAATTAACTTGAAGTCTTGCTGACTGCCATGTGGAATTTCTTTACTTCTTTAGCAGGGAACGGTCGCTCTTAGGTTAGATTTTGGTTGTGGGAACTCCTCCGCATTTAGGACATCAAGGACTAGGCAAAACGAACCCTCCGGCAGGCACTACATCGGCAGTTGTTACATCTAGATGGGAACCATTAGAGCACAGTGAGTCTGGATCGGCCAGCGATCATGACGGCCCTTAGCCAGCCATTCTTGATGAGTCACCGATGTTATGAATCATATATTGTTCATTTAATTAGCCGTTATTACATTGGAGTCCTTCCACTCTGTTTCTGTGTTCTCTCTTGTTTGTTTTTTTCTTAAACTTTAAAAGATTCTTAAGTTTGCATTTCTCTCAACTATGGCTGCTTATTATCGTAGCAGTCTTTCCACCAACCTCTTGACAAGAAGTCTCTAACTCTAATCATCTAATTTTTTAATTAAAATTCACCAGTTCTTTGTCCTTTCGATCCTTTGTTTTCACTTTTATTCCCACCTTTCTTTTTCTGAATGCACCTTCAGCCATTTATATAGATTTGTTTTTACATAATTTTGTAGCACTATGTACATTTATTTAGTTCTTTTTTTTCTTTTAATTAAACAGATTTTTAATAAAATGTTTATTTATTTATTTATTTTATTTTTACAAGCATTAATTATTGCTGTCTTTGTCATACTTCAGACACACTCCATACACGCATTTCGTTTTGTCAAATGTGTACTTTTATGACCCAGATCCTTATCTTTCGGTCATGTTTTAAATTTCTATTTTACTCTTATTTAAACTCTTCAAACTTTACTTTTTCTTATACATCATATTTTAATTGGTCTTTCATTTATATTTCTTTATCACTATTAATTTTCCAATGTACAATTTCAATATTTCTAACTTTAACTATTTTTTATTTCTCAAAATCTTGACTTTGGAGGGTAAAAGATAAGAATCTTTTCGATTCTAATTCCCTCTCTTTTATTAATTAAAACATTCTTTCTTCATAAATTTAAATCCTTTTGCTAGTATTTTAAACACACTATTTAATATTATTTAAAAGGTTAAATATCTATATGTGTGATCGCAGTATGTGCGATCATCACAATATATATATATATATATGTCAAACTTAATTTATTATATATATTAATAATGTTGTTGATTGCAAAGCTTTTGTTTTTTCAGTTGACTTTCCAAATTTTGGTTGAAATATGCAATTTCACACACTGTCTTTGGTTATTGGAACAACTAACATTTCAAAGCTTGCTATGACATCTGACCAAGATTTAAAAGCTTGACTAATATTATAGACTCAAATTTTGATCTCTTTTTGTTCCATCAATATTGGAGAGAGAGCTAATTTATTTTCTGCTATTGATTTCAATACATTAGAATAATATATATATATATATATATATATAAGTATAATATATTGAATATATATATATATATATATATATATATATTCATGGATATAATACTTATTGGAGAATCATATGCAGATTAAGATAATGGAGGTGAAGATAAAATACTAATTGTTGACTTTGTTTATTATGTTTCAGTGATGTACCATTTTGCTGGTTCTAGCAACTAAGAATGATTTAGCATTTCGTTAACACTAATATAATTTAATTAGGAAGGTTATTTTGGAAAATACATCACTTGTATTGTTAGAGTAATATAATAATTGTCCAGAAAATGACCAAAAGTATACAACTAGTTAGACCAATTAAAAAACTATATATCCAAGATATATTAATCAGAAACTGAGAAGTGCTTAAAATGGGCATTTTGTTGATGCACAACATATTATAATCTAGTTTTTATAATGGTTTACGATCTGTGAAAACTAGATTAATATCAATTCTTGATAAAAAGTGCAAATATTTCAAAGTAAAACAAATAGTTAAAGATTAATAAAAACTAACTAAAAATAACAGTTATCTTAAAACTTACATATACTTATTAAAAATTTTAATAGTTTAGTAAAAATGGAATCCATATTTGAGTTTCAGAAAAGTTCCAGAATAGAATATTCAGTCATTAACCAGTCAGTTGTTTATTTCGTTTAGATCCCATAGCTAATTTAATTGGAACAAAAATACAAATTACGGTTTTTGGATGTAGCATGCGCCATCTCTTGGTCAATTTTGGTCACAGTTTCTTTATTTTAGGCTTATTTATAGGAAATCCAAAATTTAAAATTGTAGTTCTAAAAATGTCTGCATATAGTGTTATATATTTTTTAAAAAAATCAAGTTTCTTTGCTGGCTATTGGTAGTTAGACCTGCCACTTACTCTGATTGGATACCTCCCAAATCTTGAAATTGGGTTATAGATGTTTCTAAATGACAAAGACAAAAACTAAACCAAGAAATTCTACATGTTTGTAATTGATTTTGAAGTAAATAAATATCTTTATTGTAATTTTTTACATTCATAAATAAGATTTTGCATTACTTTATCGAAATATAAACTTTGATTTCAAAAATGTTAAATATTACAAGAAAAATAAGCATGGACAAAATCATCGTCTTCAAGTCAGGTGGTTCATGCTAATGACTGTAATTTGCATAATAGGCATTTCTAAATGACAAAGCCAGAAATAAATATAAAAGGTTTTATGCGTTTGTAATTGATTTTGTAGTAAATAATTATATCTATAATAATTTTTTACATTCATAAATAAGATTTTGCATTACTTTATCAAAATATAAAGTTTGATTTGAAAATTTTTAAATATTACAAGAAAAATACATTCGGAGAAATAATCGGTAATAAAAAACAATTATCGCTACAGATCGTAATCAGGCATTTCTAAACGAAAAATTCAGAACTGAAAATGAAATGTAGTATGCTTTCATATTTTGAAGTAAATAATTATATCTATCATAATTTTTTACAATCATAAATAAGATTTTGCATTACTTTATCGAAATCTAAAGTTTGATTCCAAAAATGTTTCATATTACAAGAAAAATAAGCATGCTGGAAATAAAAAGAGAATTATTTTGACAGCTGGAGAACTGAATAATGACACACGTATTGGTTGAAATATAATTCTTTTGTTTTACCATTGGCTATTTTTTAAATATTTTTCTTCAGTTATTAACATTATTTTTAAATTTTCGTTACATTTAACCAATTTGAATCTAAAATTTTTCAATTTTTAGAAGCTAAATTAAAAAAATTCTGTATATTTTAGATTAATATTTTAACAATAGAAACCGACTGGAAATAAAACTGACAAATAATATTGTTCTCAGATTTAAGTAGTGGACCAATACAAAAATTAGACAAAGATTAACTCTTTTAAATAAGTTAAAAGAATCAGTTAAAGAGTTTTTAAACCTACTGTTAATATTACTAATGAAAATAAAGATAAAAATGCATGCCAATTAGGTTTGGAAAAAATAAGGAAACTAAAGAAATCTTTTAAATTTAATGTAAAAGCAAACCATAGTTAATATGTAAATATAACATCATCAGATATTTTATTGATAAAACAAAATAGTTCAAAAAAAGCAAAGTATACAATGAAAAAAAGAGTTAAAATACTAAAACTGAGATAAATAAACATTTTATAGATTCAAAATGTAAATAATTATTTTAGAGGAATACTAAATACATGAATTAGCTCCAGAAAATAAGTAAAAAGTATTACTAGAATTAAACATTGAAATTTGAAGATTGGTGAAATAATCAGAGATATAAATTTTGAATTAAGATTAACAAATAAAAATAAGTGTAAAATATTGTGTTAGACAAATAATAATGAGCTATAAATTTAACCAGATTTTTTAATAAAAGAAATAAATTAACTTGAAAAGAAGGAGAAATCTTTAAAACATGAAAAAACAAAAACAAAACATGACAATAAAAACATAGTTATACATTGGTTAAATAAGAAATATGGTATATTATAAAGCTGACAATACATAAATAAAAATGATAATAATAACATCATACATAAATGACAAAATTTATTTTAATTATTACATAAATAAAAAAAATAGAATTACTTTAGATACTCCTTTTTTAATTGTTTAAAAAGATATCATGCTGACATCCTACTGGATTAAGCTCCAAAGATATTGGAGTATATTCTATTCACAGGTTTCAGTTTAATCTTTATGAGTGATAGATTTATACAATTATTACATATGCTCTGTGTTAGTCAGTAGTAAAAGAATCAGACCCTGAAGGGTTATACCCTTGGACTGATTCCAGTTTTGGCCCCTGCCATCACTCATATGCCTTTATAAACTCCTAAGCATACATTTAATTATTTATTTAATATCATATAGATATAAAATTTTCACTCATTCCTTTTAAAAACTTGTATTTATTATATATGTACAAATTTAACTCTATGTTTTGACCATATTGTATAACCATTATGAATAATTACATATCTTTAATTATCTGAAAAAATAAAATAAAAACTATAAATATAATAAAAAAGGAAGCAAATGAAATTTGCAATATACAATATTAAATATATTACATTTATTATTATATTTTATTTTTTTAAATAGTAACCATAAAATATGATTGTACTATAACATTAAAGTTGAAAAAATATATTATGAATCACATTATATTTTGTAAATACAAGTTTTCAAAAGAATGGAAAATAAATAGAAATACAATTTTATTTATATTAAATGCTTTTATTGACCATACACTAAAAAACAAAAAAATAATTATTATTTTCAATAACAATTGGTTTTTTTAGACTCATCTTAAAATAAAAGCATGGGGGATGGATTCAGAAATTAATTAAGACAATCCCTTGTTATGAAAATAAGGATAATTTAATTAATTTCTGGATCTCCTATGCTTTTATTTCAAATGAAATCTAAAAAACTCTAATTGTAGTTTAAAAAACAATGATCTATTTGGCTTTTTAATGCACCATAAATAAAAGAATTTAATGTAAAAAAAATTTATTTCTATTTATTTTTAACTTTTTAGTATTGACCCAGTAAATGAAAAAGTAAAAGTATATTGTGCTTTATATTGACTTAACATATATATGTCATTAAACTGAAGTAAATATTAGCTTAGGATCTACTGTTTTAAAATAGTTATACTAAATAAATTATATAGATATTATTTTAGTTTTTTAAACATATTACAGTTTTATTTTGGTTTATTTAGAAGTAAAATGTCTTTAAAAATAATAGATAATAAAGTGTTAATTATTTAGGTAATATTTGAATGAAATTAGTTTTGGATTTGATAAATTTGTTACTTAATTTTACTTTATTTAATTATATTTAAAAGCAGGTTATTATTTTCTAAAATACATATGTGTGTATTATGTCTAAGTGCATTATGTAAAAAAGACTGGAAATTAATAAAAGTATTAATTATTTTAAAAATGAAAATAATATTTTATTACAGTATTGAATAATAATAATTATATAAAAATCTTAATAAAGTAAAGGTAATAAATGTTTTAAATAAAAAGGTATTTAATTAATAAAGAGTGTGTTTTAAAATAAATAGATTATTTTCATTAAGTTAAATAATTTTATTAAATATAATTATGCAACTGTCTAGACAAACATGTGTTTAGAAGTTTCTTTAATTAGAAGTTTAAGGTTAAATTAATTAAAAAGGCCAGCTTTATGCTAGTGTTGAATGTCATATCTCTAATAATTTAAATACTGATTGGACAATGTTATGTCATGTGGAGATAGTGCAATAAAATACTCTCATGTGCAAGTATATAAAAGAAAAAGTTTTAAAAAATTGGTATTGAAATTAAAAGAAGAAAGGAAAATTAATTTGGTTTAACTTTTATTTTCATTTTTATTTTTCAACTTAAATTATCTGAATGGAGTGAAAAGCTACTAGTTATCCCTGTATTACTCTTCTTACAGTATATGTTAAACCATGCATTTAATGATAGCCATGAAAGAATACCAATTTTGCATTATTTTAAAAAAATGATAGACATTAGAACTGAAAAATTATCAGAAGTGAATAGAACATCAGAAAATGAATATGGATTTTACCTTATCTAAGATGATTAGTTAATTTGAACTTTCTGTTATTAACCATCAATTCTAAAATTTATTGTACATATACTTTGAAATTCTATATCAAATTTAACAAGAAATTAATTTATTTATTATGATTTCACCTATTTTAACTTTAAAACAAATAAGTTATATAGAATATTAATAGTAAAGACCACTGCATTTTTTTTCTTGTTACAAATTAAAAAAATTAAAGCTATATATTTTATTTTAAATTGAAAGGAAAACAAAAGAAGTCTTATTTTCAAGTTTTAACTAACTTTAAAAATGACACAAAATATGATAACTTCAAGATGCTTTTTATAAAGTTAACAGAGGAAAAAATTATTAAAAATAGACTCTTTTAAAACTTTTAAAAAGACTTTATTGATATTTTTTATCTTTCAGCCAATGTCAATAAAAGATACCATTATTATTATTATTATTATTATTATTATTATTATTATTATTATTATTATTATTATTATTATTATTATTATTATTATTATTATTATTATTATTATTATTATTATTATTATTATTATTATTATTATTATTATTATTATTATTATTATTATTATTATTATTATTATTATTATTATTATTATTATTATTATTATTATTATTATTACTACTACTACTACTATTATTATTATTATATTATTATTATTATTATTATTATTATACTACTACTACTACTATATTATTTTATTATTATATTATTATTATTATTATTATTATTATTATTATTATACATTTCAATAAAGGCTTTATTGATCTCAATGGTTTACATAAGTTTACATCTAGAAAATTTGAAATTTAACATACAATGAATAATATTAGGGTAAACACATATAAATGAATTTAGTGGTTACACTTTGTGGTTAATGGACTATAACAATATAAAAATTAAAAAAGCAAAAATAATCAGAGTTCTAAAGTTTGAGGAGCTTATTTAGTTTTGTCTGCATGTCACTTTGAATGTTAGTTGTATGATAGTTTTCTTTGCAGCATTCACAGCATTGATGGTTGTTTTAACAATGACCATGTTGCTGCATATAAGTGGGGGTTGTTTATTATTTTATCTTTATTTCGAATGTGTAGCAGTTTGTTGCTAAATGTAGCTGGGTGTCATCTGGTGTTATTGCCAATTAAGAAAGTACATCGAGTGCACCAATACGCATATAGAACACATGCGATCTTCTCTGAAAAGCAGCTATTATGTGATTAATGATTGTACCCGGTTTTCTGTAGATGTTACACATCATCTGTCATGTTTGGTTAAGTGCTACACATTGATAAATAAAGTGGTCCAGTGTCTCTTCTGCTCGATGGCAGAGTCCACAGAAGGGGTCAATAGATATATACATTCTTTTATGATAAAGAAAGTGGGTTGTTGGCAAGGCAATAAGATTGATTTTCATGATAAAATCAAAGTATTTGGGCTCTAGAGCCCATTTTTTATATTCCTTGAGTAGTCTCTTGTTGTTAATTCCTAGCATAGGTTGTATAACATTAGTATCTGCTTCTCTGTTTATTAAACCATAAATATTCCAGTATGAATACTTATGCAAATACTGTTCTGGAATCTTGTCTGTGGTTTTGCATTGGTATATAATGTTGGTGAAAAAGGAACCTTTTGGAGGTGGTCTATCTGTTGGAGTAACTTCTAGTAAGTGGTTAATTTTGGGGTATTTGGCAAGTATTGTGATCATTGAGTTCCTTAACTTCTGTATATGAAAAACATTGATGTTGTGCAAGCCAAGTCCATTTTTTATTAGAGGTTGGCTAAGTTTTTTTGTGGAAATTGCTACTGTTTTTCTGGCCCAAAGTAGTTTATTATATATGTTTTTAATTTTTGAAATGAACCCCTTTGAGAATGAAATAACTGGTACATAGTAAGTTATTTTGGTTGTGATAAGCTGGTTAATTAACTGTACTTTGGAATATAGTGAAAGATATGCCTTGGACAAGGAGTTTATAATTTTTGTGGCTTCTTCTTTAAGTTTATTTTGGATATGGCATCTCATTCCTGTAATTCCCATATAAAATGGGAACCCAAGGAAAGAGTTTGGTTTTGATTTGTAAATTGATGTACATGGTTTACCAGTGTATAGTGACCAGGTTGTGGTTTTTGCTGGATTAAATGTTAATTCATATTTTTGTGAATAATCTTGTAATATCTTTTGGAGTTGCAGTATTTATTTTTTTGATGTTAGGAATATGGTAACATCATCCATATAGGCGATGCATGTAGTGTGCTGTGTTGTGTCTGGTATCTCAATCCCAGTAAATGCATTTTGTATGCTTTTAATAAGGGGATTGATGTAAAATATAAACAATAGTGAACTAAGAGGGGATCCTTGGGGATATAGATTTGGTGGGTGTGAAAGATGGTGAGTTTCTTCCATTTAAAGTTATATGGATCTCACTGTTCAGAAGTGGGTTAGCAATTATATATAGATGTGTTCTAGGAATTTCTGTGTCTTTTAGCATTTTTAGAAGTGTGTATATATTGACTGAGTCAAATGCAGCTTCTATGTCAAGCTGCACAACAACGGGTCCTAATTTTTCCTCTGTTTTACTGTTGCTAGAATTGCTTTGAAGAATAAAGCTGCTTCTGTTGTTGAAGAGTTTTTCTTTGCATATTGTGCTTCGGAGATAAGTGGCATTATATACGGTTCAATTTCATCTTTAATAATTTTCTCCATAATTTTGATCGGCAAAGGTCCCATAGATATTGGTCTGAGGTCTGTAATAGGTGGAATAATTGCTGTCTTTTTATTATAGGGTACTATGGCTATTGGATAGACACCCTCCATGGGTTGAATTTGTTGCACTAGATGGTTTTCTAACTGACACAAATATTCTGTTGTGAATTTACTTAGATGCTTTAGTACAAACAATGGAACCCCAGGACTATTTGGATGGTAAGCATTTCGAATAGTATTTAGTTTTGTTGTGAATAGATCTTTTGTGAATGGGGTTTTTGTCTCTGGTGGGCCAAACAGATTATGTGGTATTTTATATGGTTGTTTTTCTTGTAATTTCTCTTTAAAATATTCAAAAATTGGCATAATCATATTGTGTCCTGCATATGTTCCACTATTTGTATATAGTGCCATTGGCACTTTTAGATCTGGTTGGTTCCCCAGTGCCCATCTTATATAATCTCTTGTCCAAGTGTGTGGCCTGGTTAGGCATACCTTGCTTTTCTTTATCTTCAGATAGCTTTTGAGTTCTTCACATGCTTTATTGTATGCATGTGTAAGCTTGAATATATACTGCTGGGTGCAGTGTGATGGGTTAATCATGATTATTCTCTAGTGTAACTGATCTGCCAGAGATAAGTCTTGATGGTGGAGGTTGTTTTTTTGTTATATGGTTGATGTTAAAGGACAACATTCCCATAAATGCTAGATATTTCTGGACCAGGTTCAAAGTCATATCTTTGATTTTGTTTAGCATTATGTAGGTCTCAGAAAACAGAAATTCAGGGGTTGTTTCTGGGAGTAAAACTATTATTGTTCTTGTAAGTGGAAAGGGTGATATTTGAATTTGGGCACAGTCAATTGTGACTATTTGAGCTGAGTGATCAGAAAAAGTTGAGGAAGTTAGTTTTATTTCAATAAGGTGGTGAAGCATTGGAGAATAAAAGCACAGATCAATAAGTGAAGAGAAGCGATTATTGTGAAAAGAGATGGCATCATCTGGCAAAAAACCTTGGCCACTCATTAGTGAAATGTTTATTCTGTGAAGCCAATGTTGGGTAAATTCCTGATATTTTAAATTAAAATCTCCAATTAAGATAGTTGGGTTTGAAGTTGTAACTAACCTTGAATTAATGTTTGCAATTATGGTAACTATTTTTTTATCCTGTAAAGGCATATGTACAAAAACCAGATTTATTGTTATGCTTTTTTGGTTGAAGGTTGCAGTTAATAAGTTCATGTCAATGTGAATTATTTTGAACATCATGAATGGGAAATTTCTAGCAATTATGAGTCCAGAGCCAGCTGAGGGAGAGGAAGAGTCTCTGGGGCATGCACAGAAACCTTCCATATTTAAATGTTTGGCTGGGTCAGTTTGTGATCCGGCATAAATTTTTGTCTCAAGTATAGTAAGCAAGTGTGGTTGTATATCCTTGATCCAATGTTTTAACTTATTAATTTTTGAGGTTGAGTTCAAACCCCTGACATTGATTGCCACAATTTTTATTTGAATTGTATGTTTTTTGGTTGAGATTTAAATATTAGGGTTGATCTGGGGTTTCTTCCCATTCATTCTCATATTCCATTTCCAGACCTTCATCTGTTTCCACTGTAGTTGTATTGTTGTGATCAGAAAGGCTAAGGTTGGATTCTGATTTGATTTTTTTGGGCCCTCTATTTTTTTTTGGTGGGCAGCCTGGTCTTCTTCTTTGTTCTGTGTCAGCTTTGGTGATTTGAGGCATATTTGGGTGATAGCTTCCATAATTTCCATTGTTGTATTATTTTTAATATTGGGTGTTTGGTGTTATATATATATATAAAAAAAAAAAAAAAAAAAAAAAAAAAAAAAAAAATTTTCTTGATCACTATTACTGTGTGAGTTTATTTGTTCTTTTATTATCTCTTTTTCATCAGTATCTTTGGTAGGCTGACTTAGATTGTGCACTATTTTTTCCATTTGAGCCTCTTGAGGTTGGTGACTTTCTGTTTTTTTTATCAGTGGGGGTTTGAATTCTATTGGTTGATTTTGTTAATAAATCCAGAATTTCAGGTGCTGGCAATGTGTGTGCAGTTTTTTATTATTTAATTGCTGTTGATCTGTGGTTTTTTTATTAATTTTTTCTTGTTTATTAGTTGTTTTCGTTATCTGTTTTGTACTGTTTGATTCCAGTTGGTGAGCTTCTGTTGGTTGATCTTCAGAGCTCGGTTGTTTTTTCTGGTTGATTTTGGTGTTGCAATCGATTGATGTGTCCGGTTTCACCACACGCAAAACATCTCGGCCTTAATCCTTTTATATGAATAATCAGTATTGCATTCTGGTCAATTATTTGTGTTGGAATATCCTCCGGGTTTACATTGTCATTCAGCTTTTTTTTATAAATTAATTTTTTTATTTATGATAAATGCTACTACAAGAGAAGGCATTCAAATCATTTTTATCTTGGATTGTCCCCATCCCCAGACCGGTTTCGACCTATGGGTCTCTCACTGAAGAGACCCATAGGTGAACCGTCTGGGGATGGGATAATCAAGATAAAAAGCTTGTTTAAAGTTATTAGCATGCTCTTAATTTTAAATAATAATAATAATAATAATAATAATAATAATAATAATAATAATAATAATAATAATAATAATAATAATAATAAAAAGAAATTATTAAACTCAGTTGCTTACTATACATGTATATAATTTTAATGCGCAAATACGCGCACAACAACCGAGCTTCATCAGGATTAAATAACAATATATTATAAACTCAAAATAATTATAATATCTAAAGAATAATGCCCGAGCGCTTTCAAGAGAACTTAGCTCTCATAATCATGGGCAACAAAGAATAAGCATAGCGTGTTGGTATATGCTAAAATATGCTGATATATGTAAATTAGTTGAAAATAAATGCGTCAGCTCTAAATGATCCCCCTAATACAAATAGAATTATTAATAACACCAAAGACATTATAACACCCAACAACACCTCTCAGGCCGTATATAATATTTCATGTCCAGAAAATAACTGCATGGCATCATTCTATGGGGAAACGAAAGCAACTCTTTCTACAAGACTATCCCAGCACAGATATTCTTACAATAAGGCCCACGTAGACCCAAATTGCAACTCAATATTGGCAATACATCAGAAATCAGCTGGTCATGCATGTGAACCTAAAAATGCAAGAATAGTTTGCAGGGAGAGAAATGACATTAAGAGATAAGTTAAAGAAGCATGTTTTATTGCTATTGATGATAAGGCTATGAATAGGAAAGATGCGTGTTACAAAATCTCTAAGAAATGGATCATTTAGAGCTGACACATTTATTTTCAACTAATTTACATATATCAGCATATTTTAGCATATACCAACACGCTATGCTTATTCTTTGTTGCCCATGATTATGAGAGCTAAGTTCTCTTGAAACGCTCAGGCATTATTCTTTAGATATTATAATTATTTTGAGTTTATAATATATTGTTATTTAATCCTGATGAAGGCTCGGTTGTTGTGCACATATTTTACGCATTAAAATTATATAAATAATAATAATAACAACAACAACAACAACAACAACAACAACAATAACAATAATAATAATAATAATAATAATAATAATAATAATAATAATAATAATAATAATAATAATAATAATAATAATAATAATAATAATAATAATAATAATAATAATAATAATAATAATAATAATAATAATAATAATAATAATAATAATAATAATAATAATAATAATAATAATAATAATAATAATAATAATAATAATAATAATAATAATAATAATAATAATAATAATAATAATAATAATAATAATAATAATAATAATAATAATAATAATAATAATAATAATAATAATAATAATAATAATAATAATAATAATAAAGTTTCCAGAAATAATCTACTCATTGATTGTTGGTTTATTTTCCCTACTCAACTAAAGAAAAAGAAGTTCAAATTTATTTTATGTTTAAAGATTAATTAAGTAGAAGATTTGGATAAAGAATTTATGTCAGTATACTTATACAAAAGGTGGAATGATTGTGTTAGGAGAATTGTTGAGTGTAATAGTTGCAAAGAATGGAATAGAAGAATAGATGCATTAATAAAGACTAAGGGGTTGGAGAGATGGAGAACTAGTATGGAAAGTAAAAAGAGTTGAAATATATAGAAGTAAACAGAATATTGGATGCAAGATCATTTATGATAATAGCAATGAAAGTAGTTTATGGTTTAAGGCTTGAAGAGGATCTTTAATAACAAGAGGATATATGCATAAATGGAAAATTGTGGTGATTTTGTCTGCAAGTTTTGTAACAAAGGCATACAAAATATTAGGCATCTGTTAATTGAATGTAAATGCTTGCAAATAGAAAGAGCACAAATAATGAAGCTTTGGGAAAATAAATGTAAATAATGTAATTATATAGAAGGTGGGTTCTTAGTTTTTATGCTGGGTTTAAAAAATATAAGGAGGATTTAGATATAAAAGTCATTGAGTTGACAGAGATTATTTTGTGGAAATGGGCTAGAGCAGAATAGAGAAGAACATGGGAAAAATTTAGGATAGGGAATGGAAAATGAAGGTAAAGTGGCTAACAGGTTTCTCTGAGCATGTTAGCTGAGAGATTCCTGCTTCAGAAAAAGGGGAAGTCACAGTGTATCTCATCTTATCATCATTGATCATACCAATCAGTAAATAGAACAAGTAGTCGGATTGTTTTTTTTGTTTACAAACTGAAATAGGAAAAAAATAACGTATTATGTAAATAAAATTAAATAAAAATAAAATGAGTTATGAATCTTTTCCAAGAATGATACTACAATTGACAGATAGCTAAAAAATTTAGAAATTTAATTAAACAAATAAATAAAATAAACAAGAATACAAATTTACTTGTACAAATTAATTTTTAAAAAAAAGTTACAAATGAACTGAAAGAAAAAAAAATACAAACTTAGTTGTACAAAATAATTAATTAAATAAACGACAATAAAAAAAAATACAAAATGAGTTATATAAAGTATTTTTTTTTTCCAATTAAAGGTTATGGTGAAATGTTGAAATCTTATGGGTTGAGGAGTAGCATTTTATTTTTCAGATTTATCACTGCTTACAGGTCAAGATAGATTTTGTTAGTTTATAGAATTGTTTTTTTTTAAAGCTATTGTTTATCAAATTTATCTAAAGTTTTTTAAAACTACTTATAGCATTATTCTAAAAACACACACATACAAAGTAATTATTTTAACTTCATTTGTTTGAAGAAACAAGAACACCAAATCTCTATTATTTATTTTTGTTTAGGTTTCTTTATAGATGAAAAAAATCATTTTAATGCTTCAAATGCAACCTCTCCAATAGCAGTATAGTTTCAATTGAAACATATACATAAAACTATTTTAATTTTTCGATCAAGAAAGAAATTGATGACCTCCTTTGGTTTCATTTTTTCTCTTTCATAATAATTTCACAAAAAAATGCTCCATGTATCAATTTTCAATACTTGTCACCTGTGTAAGCATGCAAAAAATCTAGTGGATGCTTTTACCTAAGTAATTATTTATACAATAACATTTCACCACAATATTTTATTTGTTTAAATTACTTTGGAAAACTCATTATGTATTTTTTACTTGTTGTTTATTTATTTAATTACTTTGTACAACTAAATTTTTATTTTTTATTTTTGTTTACTTGTGATCTTTAGTTTCTTTTTTAAACTCTTAATTTTTCTAAGTCACCATCTTGAATTTTAAAAAAAATTATAACAAATGTAATTTATAATATTTCTTCTGTTTGAATCCAATAAATATAAAAATATGTACATTGTTAGAAAGAGCAAATTTGAAAGAATGTAATAAAGCAGATAAAATAGTCATTACTTTAGAAAAAAAAATTAAGAAAAAAAGATTTTTAATACTTTTAAAAATGTTTATTTTTACATTGATTCATAAATTCTAAATTTTGAAAGTTAAATGTTAGAATGACATTTTTACAAACAGCTTCATTACATTTGTCACAAAATGCTGAAAAGAAAGGTATATAACATCATTTATCTGAGACAATTTTTTATTGAAAAAAATTACAAAAACAACGCGATTGGTGACTTTCATTTTTACTAGCAGACTCAGATCTTGTTCTTCCACACAGGGTATTTGCTAGTCCTTCAATGCAGGGTATCTGTTAGAAATACATATGGTTTTAGTAGGGGCAAAAAAATAATAAGAACAGTGCATGAGATATTATGCAAAGAGAACTTTTAGTAAATTGTAATATATGAAAAAATATATTATTGTATTATTGAATAAATGGGGAGAGGGTGATCTAATATATCTATTCTTTTCAAGTAAAAAGTGTATTCAAAAAATAAATATCAAACAAATAAAAATTTCTGTAAAATAAAATGAATAAAAACAAAGTAAATCAATAAACATCAACATAAACAAAGTTATTATGAGCACAGAATATACATGTGTGGGAAATGATGTTTCTCAACAAAATGATGAGTTCTGGTTCAGCATGAAATGTGTATTGGGGATCATTTATTCTTTTCACATGTGTGTGTGGTCATATGTATCAGTTGTATAAAATAGAGTGGATGGATTGAGGGAGCTTGAAAGTTCATGTTCAAATACCCCATGTTACAGTGATCTATAATTTGCCTGATTTTATAATTCTATCAGAATCTAAAAATGTATTCGATTTTCAACACATGTAATTTATTTCTACATAATTTTTCATCAAAAATAAAAAAATTTAAAAAAAAGGCAGTACTCACGGTTGATAGGAAAATTTAAGCCTTACAGATGAAAGCCCTGGACTGCAATAAGCAGTGAGTGAATTCATTTCTGTGGAAGAAAATTTTTTCCAGAGAGTAAATCTTAAAAAATTAGAGAAAAAAATTTAAAAATTGCATTTTTTTAAAAAAAAAAAATTGTAAAAAATTGAAATTTTGTCGTAGAAAAAAAAATACGTACATCTTTTTCAAGCCAACAAATGGAGTACAGAAAGAAGTAATGCTCCTGAGTATGAGATTAATTGATATTGCGCAAACTCAATAGTTATGATAAACTTACACTGGGCATTCAAGGCTATCTCAGAATTGAATTAAAAGAATTACTTTATATAAGTAAATTTGTATTTTTGTTCTTTTTGCTATTTGTCTAATTAAATTTCAGGATTATTTATTTAATTTTGATATCTGCACATTACTTTTCTTTATTTTTATTTCTAAAAAATGAAAAAAAAAACATATCCAAACTATTTGTTTTATTCATGATTTGGTATTAATAGTATAATAGCTCCCCAAAACTGTCCCTAAGTGCCTTCTACACATACCAATAATATATTTAATGTGATATTACCAAAATCACACTTTTCTTTATGTTTTCTGTAATATCATATAAATACAATTTATCCAAACTTCAAACACTTTTTAGTAAAACTTTATTTGTACATACACCTATGTTTCGACTGACCTGCAGTCTTCTTCAGAGCTATGATATAATGAACAAAATAAAAAAACATAACTATATAATAACACCATAAAAAAATTTTTTAACCAATAAAAAAACTAAAAACAACATAAAATATATATATTAAAAACCTGAAATAAATAATCAAACCCAAATAAAACAATTAATATAAAATAAAATGTACTAAATAAATAAAAAATAAATATAAATTATACATGTGTATTCTTAACTTTATACATATATACATTCAAGGACAACTATTAATCTAAATATTATCTATTTTATCATTATTAACAATCTACTAATTATCTGTATTCTTCATAAACTTAAACTTTATGATTAGTAACTAAAATTCTTTTAATTTTAAATCATATTTATTATTTTCTTACTTATTCTTCTTTTAAAATTAATATTTTATATTTATTATTGCTGAATTTTAAAAGAAGAATGAGTAAGAAAATAATAAATATGATTTAAAATTAAAAGAATTTTAGTTACTAATCATAAAGTTTAAGTTTATGAAGAATACAGATAATTAGTAGATTGTTAATAATAATAAAATATATAATATTTAGATTAATAGTTGTCCTTGAATGTATATATGTATAAAGTTAAGAATACACATGTATAATTTATATTTATTTTTTATTTATGTAGTACATTTTATTTTATATTAATTGTTTTATTTGGGTTTGATTATTTATTTCAGGTTTTTAATATATATATTTTATGTTGTTTTTAGTTTTTTTATTGGTTAAAACTTTTTTTATGGTGTTATTATATAGTTATGTTTTTTTATTTTGTTCATTATATCATAGCTCTGAAGAAGACTGCAGGTCAGTCAAAACATAGGTGTATGTACAAATAAAGTTTTGCTAAAAAGTGTTTGAAGTTTGGATAAATTGTATTTATATTTAATGTGATATTTGAGTTTGATACAATTTGCAGATTTTTTTAAATATTAGGTAAAATACTACAAAATATTATTTTTCAGTAAAGCAGAAAAATCTAAGTTGCAGAAACAAATAGTAAAAAGGCACAACAATAAGATCAAAACTTTATTTTATGAAGATATATATTTTTTATAGCCAGAAATCAAATTTTACTTTTGAATATTTTAATTTTAAATTTCTTTTATTTTTATTTTAATTTAATTCCTCCCATTCCATTATATTCTTTTCATTTTTACTACTACAAGTAAAAATCATTATGTTGCTGCTCACCACTATATTTTGCAGTGCTACTGAATCAACATGTTGACTCCAATGTGTCTTGACTGAAAATCACTGTATTCCAAAGCAGTGCCATTTTAAATTAAAAGTTGAAACAGATTTAAATTCTCTACATTAAGTTTTTTCTTGATCTATATTTATTAATAGTGTTATCCTAAGAATGACTTTCAGATTCATAGTGGAAAAAAAATCCTTATTACAATTTCTCACCTGCATTAAATATTTACTTATTTATACAAACATTTTTATTACTAAAAGTATTGCTACAGCAGATATTTTATTTTTTATCTGTTTTTTCTCATCAATTTTTATTTGATCTTTTTTTTAAATAGCTGATTTTATGTTCGTTTTATATGACAAAATATATTTTTTCTCATTATCTATTTCAGCAGCCAATATTAACAAGGAAAATGAATATCTAGTTATGATTATTTGGAGAGTAAGGATATCAGAGTAATGTTTTCCTGAAGGTTTGTGCTGAGGGTGTTCTAGTTGTATTTTTATATTGGACTATTTCCATCATCTAATAAGTGTATTGAATGTCTTTAGAAAAAAGTAACTTTATTTAAATACTCCAAATACATTCGACAGTTAGTAATAGCACATCAAACAGGTTAGTATATGGACAATGTTTTGAGAGATATTATTCTCCCCTCTTCTTTAGGTGTTTTTGATCTGACCAGTGACAGTATATAGCATGGGATTCAAACCTCATAGATAAGTATATGAAATTTCTACTGACTGTTGCCTTTGACAGAATGGCTCAGTTGGTTACAGCATTACCTTAAAATTCAATAATCAAGAATCTAAGGACATAGATTCTAATCCTATGCTAGGCACTGTCATTGGTCAGGCCAGAAACACCTGAAGAGGGGAGAATAATACCTCTTGAAACATTGTGCATATACTAACCTGTTTGATGTGCTATTACTAACAGATGAATGTATTTTGAATATTAAATTAAAGTTAAATTTTTCTAAAGACATTCAATACACATATTAGATGATTGAAATAGTCCAATATAAAAATACAAATATCAGAGTAATATTTGTTTGTCAGATAAGTGTGGGTGCATTGGATTTTAAAATTGATTGCAATTTGAAGCTAATGAATAGTGCAAAGGGCTATCATGCTCCTACAAGCACTGAGTTCATGAATTACTTTTTATCTTTTTATCCTAAACATCATATGTACATGTAATTTTTCTAAATGTAATTGTTCATGCAATTTTTCAAATTGTAAGTTGATAATCTAAAAAATTATTTCAAAAACCATATAAGAATTACTGTAGTCCCAGTAAAAGCCACTTGTAAGACTTTTAAAAACGCAATTCATTTTTGTGGAAAATAAAAAAAAATCTTAAAACAAGACATTGTTTATAAATTAATGATGTATAGGGTATCCAGTGAATATTAGTAATGTTACAGATGAAGTAAAATGAATTTTTCTGAAGTCAAGTTGTCCATAAGTATGAATCATAATCACAGTTTATGTCACTAAACAACTACAGACTAAAATAGATGTATATTTATTTAATACTTTTTGTAAATCATACTCTTTTATTTTTACTTTCATGATTTTCCTGATTGATGGCAAATCTGCTTCTTTTTTTGTATGCAGATTAAAATCCATACATTTGATCTTGTCTGATAAATGCTTCAAAAATGTAATCTTTTATGAATAATTTATTTATGATATAAAATTAGAATAAATTGAGTAATCTGTAATATAGGAGGACATCATCTTCATTATGCAATCAACATATTAGGAAAATATTTATTAAACCTTTATACATAAAAAATTATTTCTAGGAAAGATTTTTGTGCATATTAATTACAATTAATACAAGACCCTGCATCTATATGTTACTTTACTATTCTAAGTCTGAACCTATGCTGGATAAATAAAAAAATTTTCAAATCTGGATAACAAACAGGTTTATTTTATTTTTTATCAAGTAAATAACCTATAACCAATTTAATCATCCAATTTTGGTCAGTAAATTGGTATATACAGATATTCTCAAATACAAGGAAACAAGTCTGGAAAAATACTTATACTCTTTTCATCTGGCAATTGAAAATCCAGTTGAGAATTTTCTTTTTCTTCACTATACTTCTATGAAAGACTATTGGAAAGTTTGTTCTCTGCAGTGAGTTATTAAAAAGCTGATTTATCTTTACAGTTATCTATTGGTGTCAGTATAACCAAAGTTGAAGAGTGACCTTGTTAGCTTTGGCAATATATTGTTTTAAATTTGTAAAAGTGTGATTATTTTAAATACCATCTCTTGTAATCTAGTCTATTGACCACATCTGTATCGAACCTATAAAATTTTTATACAACTACAATGTTTCTGTAATATTAATATCATCTATGTTCTTTATTACTTTTACAATACTTTTTTACAATCTAATATGACAGTTTTGATTGCTCCAGCAATCTTCTTCAGAACTTGGAGATATAAGTAGAAATTCTGAAGAAGATTACTGGGGCAATCGAAACTATCATATTAGGTTGTGAAAAGTAATTAAGAACGTAGATGATATAAATTATATGGATTTGGCAATGCAATAGGAAAGATAAAGTTACAATGTTTCTGCTTTACATATTTTGTAAAAATTTAAGAGATTGTACAAAATCTAAATTTTGACTGCTAACCAATAAAAAGTTTTTTCAGCATTAAATTTTAACTAAGGAGGATACTGCAGAGTGTTATTTAAAACAGTTGTGTATCAATATAGTCTATAGAAATCAATTTCATCCTCTCTTCAATAAAATAAGTCCAGTAATTGTTAAATGGATGTTGAAACTCTTCAGTTAACACGAAAGCATTACTATTATTTAATCTGGATTTAGTAAGGTGATTATAATCATTTAAGTCTATAAACAATATTACTTATTAATTACTTTTTATTATACTTATAGAAGTAACAATAAGAATCAACAATTATTTTTATAAAAACGTTTTACGTTTCAACCGTAGCAATTATTTAGTCATCAAAAATAAATTAAATTTATTGAGCAAATGTGTTTTGTACTTGTAAATGAATAAATAAAATATTGTTATTTGAATTTATTAAAGAAGAGCCAATTATTTCTGAATTAATCACTTATAAGAGTTTTTAAGTAGAATGTTTGCGACTTACACATGAAAACTACATTTGGAAAATGAAATTTAAAATCTTCAGCACTAGAAGGTATTCTACGTCCTAATTTAATAACAAACTAATTTATTTGAAATATTTTTATAAATATCTACTAAATATGTTTTTATTTTATGGTTGCATATATATATATATGTAGAATAAAATTAAACAAGCTTCAAATAGTTTTCTGTTGGGTAATAGTAAAAAAGAAAGCAGGGAACATCAGACTTTCTAATTGCCAGAGGATAAGAACTTGAGTGGCTTTTTTCTCACATTTCCCTCTGTAGCTAAGAATAAGTAGATACATGTTCGCGACTAACTATGTTGATTATGGGTTGACTATGTAAAAAAAAAACCGTATTAAAAAATTTTCACGTTTATTTAGCTGAGGTTCGAATTCAGATCATAGACATAAGATGGGTTTGTTATAATAAAATTCTTTAATGCATACATATATATATGCGTGTATGTGTTTTACTAAAAAATACAAAGTTTTCACAGTATAATGCTAAACTTAATTAGGCCTATAATGGTACAACTTCTTATTCTTAATTATTTTCTGTCACATTAATTGAATTTGTCTATACGTATATAGTCTTATGACCAATTATATTTAATCATCACACACATTGTATAAGTGGCCTTTCTCATTTACTTTTATACCAAGGTCTGAAGAATGTGAAAATTTATAATTATTTATTTATTTATTTTGAAAACTTTTCATTTTGTAATAAATTGTTGATAAAACTTAAATATTAAGTATGAATATATATACATAAACACATATAAAGATTAAGCACTGCCTAGATGTAATTATGCAACCAATCAAATCAGTTCACATTACTCCCTAAACCGATCTCTATAATATATTACTAAATCAGTGAAAAATGTGAAAAATACTACTTTTTATTTATAATATTACTAACACCAAATATTACAGTAATTTCCAGCAGCACTACGTTGTGAAACAAATATAAAGTCTAAATAAAGCAGCACAGCAAAATGGTTGCAAGCCGCATAGTTATTAAATACAGTACATTGAAAATCGAAATTATGTAAACAGGAAGCATGAAACTAAATCAGTAAAAATCTTAATTTCCTATTAAATAAACATATTTTCACTTACATATATAAAGAAAGATTAATACAATAGTCATTTTAAACTTTGAAAATTTCTCAACAAAAATATATAAGAAATAGAATTAATTGCATATCGCTAGCTAAAATACAAATATAAAATATCACTAAACACCAAATGCAATACTAATATCTTGTGAAAAAAACAGTCTAAATAATGCAGCCCAAGTAAAAGTTTATGTTTAAAAGCGATTTGTTATGATTTTTTTGGGAAGCACAGACTAACGGGTATGCTGCCTCCCAGTGATTTAAGTTTTGTTTTGGAAGACAGTTTTGGAAATGCATAATAAAGGAAAGATAACGAATTAAATATAATAATAATTTTAGTTAGCCTTCAACTAACACAGTAATCACTATCAATAGAACAAAATAAATTTATAAAAAAATTAATCACGGATTTCCCTCCTTCATTACTACTTTTAAATTTATTTTCAAAATTTAATTCATAATTTTCTCCTTTTAATGATACTTTAGGTATAATATTTTGGTATTATTCAAAATTAAAATAAGCGTACATCATTTAATATAGAACTTAAATATCAAATGTAAGATATGAATCATTCTGTGTATAAATTGTTTTACTAATTTATAGTCATTTATAGTAAACTTAAATGCAGTTTTTATAGAAGAAATATATCTTGTTTAAAGACATTTAAAAGTGCAATACTGACTGCTTTTATTGGGAGAATATGATTCATGTCAGAATGCATTTAGGCAAAGTATTGAAATCTTTCATAAAAAAAGTGTATTAATTTGTAAAGCAAATAAAAGACTGTCTCTGCATTCGCAATTAGCCTCAATAATTATAAAAAAGATTTAAACAGGAAAAATCATTTTACAAGACGATGTTGAATAAACTGACTAAAAGTAATGTTCAGCTCTCCGTGGACATCAGATGACTTCACTAGAACTCACCTGAGCTTGCATGTATAAGCCGCACTCTATTAATACTTGTATCATAATTTCATGTTTTTCAATAAAGTTATTTATATAATAATAAAAGAACAATATGTTGTATTTCTAGATGAATACATAGTGGCCATTAGGAATTTGTATTACTTTTTTTAAGGCGTCAAATAGAAATTAAAGATTGACTTCAGATAATAGCAAATTATTTTTTATAATCTTGCAAATATAAGTCAAATGTACTTAATGCTAAACTGGAAATAATCTAAACCAACTACTTCTAATTAGATTTAAATAGACAGTCAATCAATTCACCAGTAGTAAATTTATTTGTATAATTTTATTATACAAGTAGCGTTCTTAAATAAATATTGTGAATGTATAATATTAATATCATCTACATTCTTTATTACTTTTACAATGCTTTTTTTACAACCTAATATGACATTTTTGATTGCCTGAACAATCTTCTTCAGAATTACAACAACCATAATACAAATACCTGAATATAAATATACATGAACATATAATTTTATATATATACATCTTATAATCTTATATTCAGGTATTTATATTGTTTGTTATAGCTCTGAAGAAGATTGCTGGGGCAATCGAAACTGTCATATTAGGTTCTAAAAAAAGTATTGTAAAAATAATAAAAAACATAGATGATATTAATATTATATGGATTTGGCAATGCAATAGGAAAGATAAAGTTATAATATTGTGAATGAATATCAAAGCAACTTCAAATACCTAAAATGACAAAAAAAGTTAATTGCTGTTGCAAACAAAAGACAATTTCTATGTATTTGTAATTAGCCTCATATAAAAGATTAATTAATAATTAAATAGTACATTTTTTATAAGTTTATAAAAAAATTAAGCACCAGAAGTAACAGATGGGTTTTGGTCCATGAACCTGACCATCACACCAAACTATGCAGTACATACAAAACCCTAAGAGTATAAAACATTTTACAAGTTAAAATATAACATCTCAAGATGCTAAATAAATTATATAAAAGAATAGCATGATTGATTTCTATGGTCATCTTAAGATTCTGTCTTTTTTAAAACTAAAGTTAAAATAATCATGTTCATTTAGGAATGTCTGCTAATGATTATTCTTTTTTATAACTAATATCTTATTAATGCAATAAATAAATATATACAATTTTCTGAGCAAATAATTTTATAAAAATTTTATCATCTAAAACATTGTTTCTACTACTTCTTGCTTGGTGTTATGTGGAACAGAATAAGCTTTTCTATAGTATTTATAGAAGAAGTATATACAATCCATAATTTTACATCTTTAACATGGTATAGAAATTTCAAGAGTTATCAACAGAATGATGGCTTTTAAATTGCTATTAAATAATTATTATTCAATACATTTATAAGGGAATACTCTTTTAGCAACCAATAAACACAATTCAATAAATTATTAATCTTACTATTACCATATTTACATAAATTGTTTTTTTAGGTTAAAGATACTTAATATTTTGGATCAGCTTCTAGTGGAAAAAGGATTTAATTAAAAGCAAAAAGGTAGAATACAATTAAATAGTCAACTTCAGGGCAAACACATTTCCAATAATTCCTTCCTCCTTATGGATGGCCAGGGAAAATAATGCATTAACTGCAGAGCTCACTAATTTCTGGGTATTGTGAGTTTGGATGGTTCTTTACCATTTGTTTTATTTTTTACTTTATAAGAGAAAATAAAAAAATTGTCAATCATTTGATGAATAACTTAGTCTTAATGCCATATGTCTAGAAAAAAAAACTACAAATCTGATTTAAACTTGACATTTTTTTTTACTTGACTTGGATTTAGTCTCCTGCCATATGTATGATGGATGTTATCACTTCATTACAAAACTCTTCAGTCACTAGTAACATATTACAATTTAAGGAATAACTTTCAGTTGATATAGTTGAATATAAAAATTATATATACATATATATAATTAGCAATATCTTTTCTTGTTCATTTACAGTTTTTAATCCTACTTAATGATTTGTGACTTATGATATTAGTAAATGACCATTAAAGATGAAATGTCTCTAAACAACAGCAATGATCTTTTTGAAAAGGGCATGAAACCATGTGCCGAAAAAGGCTTTTTATATGCAATTATTATTAAATACATATATATTTATATAACTGTTGTATATGATTTTTATTATTTATTATAATAATAAATAAAGGAATGGCTTTCTTAATTGGAAAGAAATTTGAGCATTAGAAAGTGACAAAAATGGTCATAATTCACAGTGCTTAAACACAAGTTGGCCACACTATCATTGCATTAAAGCAGGACATTATATTGGTATTTAAATATTTAAAAGACTTATTTCATATTTAGCTCTATAGATTATGTTGTGGAAATGGGATGGAGCAGAATATGGGAAAATTTAGAGTGGGGAATGGAAAATAAAGTGATCTAACAGGTTTATCTGGACATGATTGCTGAGATATTCTTGACTTCTTTTAAGGAAAAGCCACAATACATCACATCACATCATAAATTTAATTATATTTTACATTCTGCATTCAATGTAAATAATATGGAAATAATACTTAGAAGTCAAGAATGTGAAGTAATAAAAAAAAGTTATTAACATCAGTGTAAAAATTTATACCTTAAACTTTAATTGTTTCCAAAATTGACTAGAAAACTATGATATACAGAAAACTTATTTAAATATGAATTAAAATATGTATTAAATAAATCTCGTAATGTATCAGAAATGCCAAGATGCTTGAAAATTATAATAGTAGATAAAGAGCGGTTAGTAATCTAATATTAAAAAAATAAAAAAAATAAAAATAAACGGAAGGGGATAAAATAAAAACAACCATTTTTATGTTATATCTCTAACGGGATGAAATATAAAAAAATGTTAGTTCTAATTGTTTTTAGAAATATTAAGTACATTAGTTAAATAGATTTAAGAACGATTTAGAAGTAGAGGCAAATATATAATAGAATTGTTATGCAAATAAAAAAAAGAGATCGAAAACGCAATGTATGGGTAAGAGAACAAACAGGTGTTACTGACCTCATTGAAAAAATTAAAAGACTAAAGTGGAGTTGGGGTGGACATATTGCTAGAAGAGATGATAATAGATGGACAACTGAAATTTTAAACTGGATTCCAAGAGATTGTAAAAGACCCAGAAAGAGTTCACATGTGAGATGGATGGATGAAATAAGAAAGTGTGCAGGGGTGATGTGGAGAAGAGAAGCTAAAGATAGGAAAAGATGGATTGAACTTGGAGAGACCTTCATCCTGCAGTGGATTGATAATGATTGATGATTATGATAATGATGCAAATAAAAAATATTTTAATTATATTCTAATATGAAACTAATATATTACTCTATAGAAGATTAGTTAATAGGAATCCAAAAAAACATATGCAGTTATAAGCAGTTATTGAAGATAAGATTTTATGAAAGCAATATACTTCCATACTGATGATAATGAAAGAGACAGAATTAGGTAGTTATTGTTATCTAAAACTAAGTTGTAAATTTGTTGTACAAGAAAATAGTTCAGACGTACAATTTTTTAGCAGCGTATAAAAAAGCACAGCCGAATAAAAATACCATTAAAAAATAAAACAAAAAGGTAAGACCATGATAATTTTATTTTATGAAATAAGTGAATCCTATAGTGTAATTGAGGATTTTATACCTCCTGTCACTTCATTTTTATTGTGTTATTTAAAATAAGAATTGAAATAAATAAAAGTGTAGGAATTTAAATAAATTGTTTGTTATAATATAGGTATAAAATTAAGAATTAAAAAAAGGAAACTAATTAATAAACTTCATATTACCTGGTTAAAAATCTGTATTTTTTTTCCACTTTAACCCCAAATGTTTAAATTAAGTATCAACAGAAAAGTCATATAACACTTTGTTAACACCATTTTTTCCAAAAACTAAGTGATGATGATGATTATATTATCATAATCATCATCATCATCATCATCATCATCATCATCATTATTATTATTATTATTATTATTATGTTTCAACGATAAGCTTTATTTGTCTTAAAGGGTTACAAGAGTTTACATAGCTTGGATTGCTATGTTTACATGGGCAATCCGTAGTTGTAAGTTTATATATATATATATAAACTATACAAAGTTTATATATATATATATATAAATGGATTCATTGTTTTACACAGGATTACAGGAAATTTTACATGCTGTGAATTAGTTACATGGTTTTACATAACTTGGATTGCTGTGGTTACATTGGGAATCCATAGATATAGGTTTACATATATAAAAGTTGATTTATTGATTTACATGAGATTACAAAAAAATTGTCATGCTGTGGATTAGTTACAAGGGTTTTTACTTGGCTTGGATTGCCCTGGTTTCATCAGCAATCCATAGGTGTAGGTTTATGTATGTGAAAGTTTATTTATGCTGTGGATTAGTTTGAATGGTTTTACATAGCTTAGATTGCTGTGGTTACATGGGTAGTCTGTAGTTGTAGTTTTACACATGTAAAAGTTGTTTTATTGGTTTACACAAGATTGCATAAATTTTACATGGTCTGGACTACTGTATCTACAGATCCAATCCAAGTTTAGTTCTATATGTGTTTGAGTTGCCTTGGTAACATAGACAAGGACTAGAAATTTCCATGGTAGTGTGGCAATTATCTGTGAAGTCTGGCCTGTGTTGTGAAATCAATGTCAGTATTTTTATTTTTTAGGGTATCTTCTTTGGGTTATCATGCTTTCTCTTGGTTTCATTGGCAATGTGGGTTGGGGAGGGGATTAGTGTGGGTGGGAGGCATGGTGGGATTGCCATGCCTATTTTCTGGTGCATTTGAATAGATGAGTGTTGCAGAGGGATGGGGTGGCACAGCAATGTTAGAATTGGTTGCAATTGTTAAGTTGGAGTTAGAGTTTGCTGTTGGTTGGTCTCTGACTCTGGGTCTGGCTGTGTTAGAGTTGGTGGCCAAATAAGGCTTTTTATATTATTTAAGTGTGAGATTCATGGCTAGGGTCCAGGCAAATTCTAGGCAGGTAGTTAAGCTCAGCATTGCTACTAGAAGTGACATGTTTTTTTGAAATTATCTAGTAACTTGATGATAGTTGAAGATTTGAACAGAAAATTGGAAATCAGTTATCAACTGATTGGAAATTGAAAAAAGTATATAGTTTTTTTTTTCTAGCCTAAAGTTTTGACTACTTTATAAGCATAAACATCCAGGGCTTGTTAACTCAATTGTGAGGAAATGAACTAATTGCTGGGAACTTGAAATCGAATTTTTATTACTAAACAAAGATTAGAGATTGCTACAATAACGTTAAAAATTAACGTATGCCTGACTGACCTTTGGACTTTGAAACTCTATGTTAGTATTATTGTGGGCAAACTCTGCTCATGCAATGACTTTTTTAAAAAATTATCGTTAGGTAACTTGATTTCAATTGGAAATTTGAATAAAAAATGTAATAATCAACTGATTAAAGGTATATTATTATCTTGAATTAGACTAAGATTGTGAATTCTTTTTAAGCATAAAAAAAAAAAAAACAAAGCTAGTTAACATGTTTATTTAGTAAGTGAATTACTTGGGGGAAATTTGTAACTGATTTTTTTTTTTTTTTTCCAAAACAAAAATCTAACTTTGCAATTAATAAAATTAAAAATTGGCTTACGTTTGACTGAATTTTGGATTTTGAAACTCTGTGCTGACAATGTTGGCAGTAAGCATCTGATCATGTGATTACTTTATCTCCATATTGTTTTTCAAAATTATCATTGGGTAACTTGATTTTAATTAAATTTTTGAATGAAAAATGCAATACAAAAGTATTAAACAATTATCAACTCATTGGAAATTGAAAAAGGTATATCAGGATAAAGTTTTTATCCTGCCAGATTTAAACTTTGAGTACCTTTGGAACATGAAAAACTAGAGCATGCTGATTTGGTTGTGAACAAATGGACTTTCATATTATTATTATTATTATTATTATTATTATTATTATCATCATCATTATCATCATCATCATTATTATTATTAAATACTGTTAAGTTGTGTCAGTTAGTGGTAATCATATGGATAGCATTTTGTATTAAAAATTTACTGGAAAGCATTTTCTTGTTCATGGTCACAATGCTTTTCGAACATACCCTGTTTTTTTAAAATCAGTTTCTCTTTAAATGTCTATCTCGGTAAATAAATAATGATTGTTTATTTATAGAAATAAATATTTTTAAAGCTCATTATCAATTTAATATTACAATTTTTTTATTGCTTGATGGAAAGATTGGAATAATTTCTTTTTTTAAATAAATAGTGAAAGGCCTTTATTGGTTGGGAATTCATAAGAAATTTGAGCACCAAAAGTTATAGAATTGGACCATAATCTTTGGGTCTCAACATCAGAATCTGCCACTCTATCACAAAAGATAATTTATTTTATTTTCTGAACATAAAAGAGCAAACATCTGCTATCATCACATAATTTAATTCCTTATATTTAAAAATTGGCAATAGTCCCCAGAAATATTAAAAGTAATAAAATATTGTAGATTAGAAAGTTAGTTAAAATTTTATTAACAGTAAAATAATTTCGTATTTCAATTTCTTTATAGTATTTTTTTTCAATAAATAAAAAAAACAAACAAAAAATAAAATGTTTTTAAAGTTATATATAGCATTTGAGATATAACTAAAATTTAGTCTACATAATAAGTATGATACAAAAAATACAAGATGATGACTGTCAAAATAGTAGCTGTGTGCAGTGTATATAAGATTTCAAATACATTGGATAGGTGTTAAAAATTTATTCAAATTATATCAACTTACCTTCTGACAACTCTGACATTTTAAATTGTATATTATTATGTAAAACAGATCTGAAATTGTATAGTTTTCTTTAATTAAATATTAAAAAAAATTATTATATGATTATATCTTTGAGAAGACATGTGATGTTCAATTTGCAGGTTGAACACAATAGTTTTATTTCAAATATCCAAACTGAGATTATTTTAATTTATTAACTTCACTAAAAATCAACTCATTGATTTCTTACATTGTCTAAAATGATAAATATCTGCAGAAAGTAGTTTTCTATTAACTGAAAGATCCTTTGATTCCACTTTTAGGCCTTAAAGGAACTGAGCAGGGCAAATTCCTAATATCCACTCTATGAGAGGGTAGCCCCAAATAGCCAGAATTTTGTAATAAAAATTGTATATTTATTTTGTAATGGAATATAATATGCCATTACATTATTTTAAAATTAAAATAAAAAGATCATAAATAAAAATTGATTTATTAAAAAGAAAAAAACTTAACTTAAAAACTGAAATTTAAAAACTGTTTAACGTATATATAGATCGCATGATGGACAACTTTAAAAACTATTTTAAAAAATAAAAGTATTTGAAAGTAATTTTTTTGTAAAAAAGTAAAGATATAAAGATTTGATATTTTTTAAAATAGAAATAATGTTGATTTCTATAATCTTAGAAAATGGAAATGATTGCTTTATTAATTAAATGATTGTTCTAAAGCACACTAGCCCTTGGGGCACTCGAATAATTAAATGGTCAGATAAAAGAATAAAAAGAAATTAAATAACCAATGCAATCATGAAAACCACAGCATGGACTGTAAATGAAACACGAGAGGATTAGTGACATCTTGCTCGTTGAATCCGAAGATTTGCAGATAAGAGGCTAATAAAAATATAAAAGCCAAATGATTATTATAATTGTTATCTTAGAGCTGACTATGAATATACCATTATAACTAGCTTTGTTGCAGATTTCATGATGTAGAAGTCTGCAATTGATTTAATTTTCCAGACAACCAGCTGAGGCCTCTGGATGACAGTTCCTGACCAAATGAATGGCAAGTAGCAATTTCATTTTAAAGAAGGACAAAATCTACGAAAGTGATCACGAAGATGGATCTCTAAATCTTCTCAATCCATAACGTATGAACTCTTGTGTTTATCTAACAGGAACTTTTCCTAAATTTGCATTTAATAGCTGAAATTAAGAACTATTATCTGACCTAAAGAATTTTAAAATCAATTATTAATATTTTTTATGCATATGTTTAAGCAATCTTTTCCATTTCTCTCCTTTTGTGTTAAGTGTTAATTAAAATGTATCAAATTAAAGTTGGGTGTAGATAGCTGCATGGATAAAAAATTAATAACTATGTTTAAATTCGTTTATATTTATTTTAAAGGGTTAATTTCAGGCTATTTGTTTTGTAGTTAGGACGATGCTTGTGGAGGGATATATGGGTGTTTATATCAATGTAATGTGAAGCATGTTTAGCATACAGGGCAACGTGCCCAACTGAATGCATGACCCCAAAGAGGCAGTCATATTGTTGAAATGGTCACAGACATATTTCCTGTGCCATTAACCCCTTCTAGCTCTATGGACAGGGATTTATAAGTCAGCAGAAAGACCGCTCTCCCCCATATGTAGCACACTTTAATTAATTTATATACATGATTCCTTCACCAGACAGATGCCCATTCCTATACTGGATGAGGATCATGTCCTTCAAATAATATCACACTGTCAGATGCACATTCCTGTCAGCGTGATTTTATGCTAGCATCTTCATATTGCATTGGTTGCGACTATATATCTGGAAGCAGGCATTGGTTTGGCTGCGAACTTTTAGTCTGAGATTGAATGAGTGTTTTGATAAGTTTTTTTTGTTAGTGAGAAATCTATGTAGCCTATCTATACTCAACATGCTAAAGTAAAATATTATTGAAATGTCCATCTGTGTGTACTTTATTAAACAATAATTTAAATTTAAAAATAAAATAATAACCAATTTAAAACTCATTGTAAAGTCTAAATTTATTCCTCAATTTTAAATATAAATATTATATATGTGCATAAATAAATGTTTGTGTGTTAATTACTGGCAGTGGCTTATTTTATTCTTTTTTAATATTGAAATATTCTTAGATAAGAATTTATAAAACATAAATCTCTGCTGTTCCACTGAGCTAGTGACATTGGGCTAATGGTCAGAATAAAATATATATAAAATTTTTTTTTCTTAACTTATGTATCTACCTACTACATAAATTTTCTAGGTTCTAAGTAGCCTAGTGGCGCTCTGTCAGCAATTATGGTAAGATTCTTCATTCCGATCATTATAATTTTTAGGTGTTATAAATTTAATCTCCTTCAAAGTACTTTTCACATGATGCAGTGCACTGATCTAAATAAGTTTTCCACTTTTCAAAGTATTCCCTGAAAGTTTTGCAATTTGATACTTTTTAACACTTCCTTAACTTTTTTCTTCACCAGTTCCAAATCCACAAACCATTTTTTTGAGGCATTTTTATATTGAGGAAAATTAAAAAAAACATCATACAGAGCATGATCAAATAAATATGGCTGATAGATAAGCTGGATCATGCCATAATTAGCACCATAATCAATGCTTTATGTACTACCACATTGTTGTGGTGAATCTTTCATTTCCAGTGCTGTCACAAATCAGGATGTTTTTATTTTACTGCATCATGCAAACTTTTCAAAACTTATAGATAACATGTCTGTTTATTATGAATGAGTGAATTCTGAGTGAACAATGCCATTTGCATTCATAAAAAAAATCAACGTTTTGAATTTGGAATTCACTCCCCATGGATTTTTGGTACATGATGGATTTGTCACTTTCATTAAATCACATATAAACTTGTATTTTCCCAGGACATATTTCTTGTAAGATAATTTGGTTGTGTTCTGTTCTATCATATCAGCTTCTTGACGGTGCTATTTCTAGCTAAATTGCTAGAAATATGTTAGCTAGAAATATGCCATTTTCGTGGCTACAGCCAAGCAGATAGCCTTCTTTTTATAATAAAACAGAAAGAGTCAGTTTACTTGGCTACCGGCTACTGCTCTGGCTTTTTTTTATGCTAAAAGCACAGAAAATGCCTTCATTGGCTGTTGTAGTTGCTTGTATTACACACTTTATCATAATTCTGGGTTGTATATTTTCTTTACAGCATCGTGTGAGAGTGTGTTGATAGCATTGTGTCTAAATAATTTAACTTTTCAGGTCCCACTTTTTTTTCATGTGAACTGACCTACTGGTATGTTATAGCAGTTTTAACAGTGTAGTCAATGTTCCATCAGGACTGTGTAACCCTCACAAATTGTATTTTAGGGTGTGGCAGAGCACTATTTTAAAAATCATGATGAAAGTAACATAGTGCAATAAATCGTCCAAGACAAGGAAGATGGCTGCTTCCAACTCTGAAAATTGGCAATTGCCAGACACCTGAGTCGGATTTCATTTTAATAGTTTGTTATAATTATTAACTTTAGTGGCTTGTTTGCAATCTATTTTTTCCTCCTTCCCCAAAATGCAGTGTCTGAATAATTACAGTCCAAAAAAGTGTAAAATTTAATTTCATTTCTTATTATAAAAGTACTGTAACTTTTCCGATCCAAAAAAAAAAAAAACCCAAAGAAGCACATCTCTGATTTTTTATTGTCAAAATAATTTTCTGCTATATATATATACACACACACACAAATGCCACTCTGATTAATTAAAAGTTAATTTTTTTTTAATTAAAAAAGTACCATAACTTTTCTGATACACAAACCCCCCCCCCCCAAAGAAGCACATCTCTGATTAAATACTTCCAAATAAGTCTCCGCTATATTTACTATTATTTGTTATTAAAAAGGTAAAGTACTTGTTATTATACACACACACACACACACCCAAAGGCAATCTCTGATTAATTTACTATCCCAAAAAGTCCAAAGTCAGCTTACATTTTAAAATTATGTTGGAATTTTTTAATTTTATGGAAATCGCTGGCCTGGGAATGTTATATCAATGTGTTTTTGCTTAACATCAATGCCATCAAATGGCTGACATGATAGATTAGAACATTACCATTAATTCACACATTATAACTGTTTTCTCATTTTTCCTAATAGAAAATAGAAATTTCATGATCTAACTTTTTAGCCATTAAAAAAATTGACAATTAAGCAAGACACCCTTAACAAAAACATTTACTAAGCTGCAATACAATTTCTCTCAATGATAATGATTGACAGACTGATGCAGGGGAATCCCCTCATGAGACATGTAATAACAGAATCATGTACTACAATGCATCACCCTCCAGAGAATCATTCGAGTTTATTTTTGGGTACCCCCTTATACATTCTTGTCATTGCAGCTGTTATTACTATATCATTATTTATATAGTATACAAACATGGATTAGTTGCTCATCAACATGCATCAGCCAATGTTATGAGTATAAGTACATTAGTTTTTATCTCTGAGTTTAAGATCAAGAAACACCAATTGGCTGATAGTTCTTAACCAAAATATAGTTAAGATTTTTTGAAGCCAAAATAAGTGTATGTGTGAATAGCCTTTTTTTAAAATAAATGTTTACAATTATGACACACAAAACTAAATTACGGTCTTTATTTTTAGGAAGGTTTAAAGTCACCATAAAGACAGTAGTTGCTGGCTGAAGATAAAGGATGCTAAGAATTCCCTGATTGTGGAGCCAGGCTGCCATCAATGCTGATATTTATTTAGATATTTACAACTGCAAATCATTTTCAAGTAAAGGAAGATTGCAAGAATTGAAAGAAGAATTGTCTAATATTAATAGGAATTTAGTGGATACTCTGTGAAGTTAGAAAAAAAGGTGAAGAGTCAATTGATTTCAAAATAATATATGCTATATTACAAAGGCCTAAATATTGAAAACATAAGTGAAGTGGGATTTATTATAAATAAAAAGTGAAAAAACAACATTGTGAATATTGATGCTATATCAAGCAGAATGGGAATATTATTTAACTTAATGGAAGGTACCACATGCAGATAATTTAGGTTTATACCTCAACAAATAATTGGCACTGCAATGAAAAAATAGTGGATTTTTATATATAAGTACAAAAGGTTTTTGGTTAGAAGAAATATTTTAAAATTATCATGGGAAACTTAAATACTAGAATTGGTAAATAATTGAAATATCAATGTTCTATGGGTAAATTTGATTATACAATAGAAATGAGAGAGAACACATATTTGTGAGGTTAGTAGAAAAAGAAAAACTTTATTTTATAAATTATTACTTATAGAAAAATGCTAAATGGAAATGAGCATTAAAGCACTAAAATAAAGTTATAGCAGAAGTGGATTATATTTTGATTAACAGAAAATATGTATTTCATGATTATAGTGTTTTGAATAAATTCAATGCAGAAAATCATCATTTAGTGAGATTAAGATACATGCTAATGAAAAAGTGGAAAAATTGAAAATTATTAAAAAAAAATAGAAGTCAGAATTGATATTTCTAACTTTCAGAAACATTGCAATGAATTTAAATTATAACTTGACAATTGTTTTAAAAATATTAACAAATATTGAAAATAGTTTACATTTAAAAGAAATCAATAGAAAGATAACTGATAAATTATTAATTAAAATCTGCATCAATGATAGCTGTTACCAGAAAGCAGCAATTGGACCAGGAAAATTTCTACTGAAAACAATATATGAAAAAAAGAAGGAATATGATAAAATATAAAAATGACCTATTAAGAAAAATTGAATATCCAGAGTTTTGATAAATGATATGAAAAGACTTAAATTGTTAATTAGCAAGGGAAGTTATAAAACAATAAAAATATCAAAAATGTAAAACTGCCTGCTATTAGTAGAAAACCTATTTTTGCAATAAGAATAAAAAATGAACTATTACTAAAAAAAAGAGATGACATCATGAAATAGCTGGAAGAGTTGTATAAAAATTAGCAATAAAGAATAAGAAAAAGTATCCTCAATGATTAGTCTTCTGAATTGTCTAATATTTTAAATGAAAGAGTGAGGCATGCAATTAAGTCTATGGAGAAAAGAATAGCTCAGGTAATGATGGAATTATGACTAATATTATAGAAGCAGGTAAAAAAATAGAAAAGTTAATGGAAAAGTATGTACTAAATATCTAAATGATAAAGATATACCATATGATTAGCAAAATACAGTAACAATATTGATATTTAAAAAAGGTGATAAAGAAGATATTAGAAATTACAGACCTATCAGCCTTTTATCAGTTTTATATAAAAATTTGACCAAGATAATTACAATTCGTCTACAGAGAACTTTGGATTTCCACCAACCAAGAGAACAAGCTGGATTTAAAAGTGGTTTTAGTACAATAGATCATATCCAGGTATTGAGAGAAGTCATAGAAAGGACAAACAAATATGAGTTGTCATTACATTTTGGATTTGTAAATTATGAAAAGGCATTTGATTCTTTAAGCATTTCTTTACTGATTAAAACATTTGAAGCAATGATTAAATTACATAGTAAAACTAAGAAAGTTATTATTGAGAAGGGTGTATGATAGGGTGATTCCATATCTCCAAAATGTTTTACAGCAGTTTTATAAGAACTATTTTGTAGATTAAAATAGGAATCCAAGAGAATAAAATAAAGTGGAGATTATTTAAGGCATCTGAATTTTGCAATAATGTTGTAGTTTTTGCAGAACTTCAAAAAATTGTCAGATGAAAACAACAAAGTAGGACTAAAGATAAATACTAAAAGGACTAAAATAATTTTCAATGGATTTTATCAAAAAAATAAAATAAAAATAGATAAATTAGAAGTTATCTATAAATAACTTGGTCAGATATTAATACAGATGAAAACAGAACGGATAAAATCAATCATAAGATTAAACTTCGATGGAGTACTTTTAATAGAAATAATCTAATATTAAAATGTTTGAAAAGGAAGATTTTTAATAAATAAGTTTTATCACTTCTTACTTATAAATCTGAGACTTGGATGTTTACAAAGGAGCGATTCAAAGACTTCAGACTACTCAATAAAATGTAGAGAGATGTAAACTAGGAGTAACAAGAAGGAATCAAAAATAAAATACATTGTGAGAGAATAGATATAAAAGAATTAAGATACTAAAGTGGAGTTGGACTGAATATATTTCTAGAAGAGATGATAATAGGTGGATAATTGAAATGTTAAATTGGATTTTAAAAAGATTATAAAAACTTAGAAAGTGATAACATGTGAAATGAATTGATAAAAAAAGTTTTCTGATGTGACATGAAGAGGAGAGGCTAGAGATAGGAAAAGCAGGATTAAACTTGGTGGAACATTAATCCTTCAGTGGATTAATAATGTTTGGAAATGATGATGATGAAATAATAGATGGAAAAACTACTATATAATTGGACATATTGTTAGTTATTAAATTATCATTATATACAGAAGTTGTAAATAATAGGTATTTTATGTATAAAAATTATTATTTAAAAAGGAATATTGTTTTAAAGGCTAATTTATTGATGTATATACACTCAATGACACACACATTCACATTGTAGCATTGCTGAAAAGCAGAGTATTGTCAGGAGTGATTGACATTTTTACATTTTTTCAGTAATGATAAGCACTGGATCTATTTCTTATATATTTATCTTTGGAAAATTGCAAAGTTTAAAATGATTAATATGTTTTTATTTGAATATGTAAATTAAACATGTATAAGATCATTGCTAATTCAAATTTAACATTACTTGTTTGATATATAAGAGATTCAAACTCAGACTTTTACATGACCCTCCATTCTCCACACCATTTCATATTGACGTACCACCTGATCACACATATGTTGAAAAATTAAATAATCACCAATACATGTATTTCATGCTAAACCAGAAATCATCAATTGGTCCAGATTATCATCTCCACACATATATACAATCAGTGCTCAGTTTTATACTAAGATAGCCAATCTTCATACTTTAATGGACAGACTTCAAACTACTCCAACCCACAATTCTTCAGCAGTCCATTACATTGGAAATCTGAAGATGGAACATTCAAAACCCTTGTTTAAATATATCTGTATTTTAATGTAGATAAGCTCTCAATGTACAATCAAAATGTTATTTTTTGGTCATGCCATTAAATGCAGATATTATTCTTTATTCATAAGGTAGCATTGCTGAAAAAACATTGTATTGTGGAGAGTATTTGACATTTAAATTTGAATTTTCAGCTAGTGATATGCACTTGGTCTATTATATATATATATATATATATATTATAACAGGGCTGAGTTCAAACCCTGTTCTAAGTCATAGGGCGACATCACCGAGCATACATATATACTCAAATCAAGTGTAATATTAAGGTAAATTATTATTATTTTTTCTTGTTGTTTTGTAAGCGTGTGTGTATATATTTTAAGTAAGTAAATAAAATAGATTGAAACATAAGAGGAATGGGGGATTATATGGTTTGTGCTCTTATATTTTGTTTATACACATGTTTATATTGTTGCATGAGTGAGTAAATGTAATAGTTTTGTAAAAAGAAATTGATTCCAAGATGGATGACCAAAGGAAAGATTTTACAAATTCTAAAAGATATGTTAATTGGAAATAAAGAATTCAGAAAGTTATAGATCACTATCTCAAGGAATAAAGCTATTTTAATTTAAAAAGAAATTATTGATTCTAAGATGGTCGATTAAGGAAAGATTTTACAAATTCTAAAAGATAAGTTAATTGCAAAGAAAGGCCCTGAAAAGTTGCAGATCGCTATCTTGAGACAAAGCCATTTTAATTAATAAAAGAAAATGTTATAAATAAGAGACAATGAATGGTCGAGTGTGGATCTCAAGGTAAAATTGAAATTCCTTAACATAGATAAAAACAAAAAAAAAGAAAAGTTATTGAAAAGATTTTCTATTTGCAAACCACGTGGTTTAATTAAAAAGAAGAGAACAATAGCATGATTAATTGGAGTTGGAAAGCTGAACTTTGGGGGATTCTAGAATGGTGACTGCCATGAACAGGATCGTAGAAAAATTAGTATAAGAAAAAAAAAGGTTATAGATCTTAAAATCATGAACAGGCTGGGGTAGAAGAACAGAATGGATTAGGCTATGCCATCCATCCTGCAGAGATACTATCATCACTGTCCATGTAGGAGTGAAGCCCTTCCTAAAGTTATGGAAAGAACAGCATTCACCGGACGCCATTGACTGCCTTATGGAAGCCCACAAAAGAAATAAATCATTTACTCATAACATCGCAGCACAAAGCCAGTGGAAAATTACCATTAGTCTACACCCGGGTGTGATAAAGTAGGTAACTCAAATATTTTCGTAAATGACAGTAACCTCTTGAATAAGAATATCTCAGTAAAATAATGCGTAAAAGGGTTCAAAGTAAATAAAGAGATAGTTGAAATAATGCCCTACATAACAATACGCCTAAATAGACAGGATAATGTCTGATTGCAGTTATTTTTCATGCTATGATATATATGTTTTGTTTGTTACATTTATGAACTTATGCAAGTGTATATTTATATGCATGTCATTTAAGTATTCGGGCACAAACCAATATCCAATTACGGGATTCTATTGGGTTTTATTATGTTTTTGTATTAATAAATATTAGGTAGTGTTTTAAATATAATTGTATGTGTTTGGTGTTAATTTCTTTAAAAAAAAGGGTATAGATTACATAGTATAATTAAAGAGTAGCATTAAGAACAAAAGTAAGAAAGAAAAACAAATCGTTTATGCGCTCCATGCGCATTTGACAGTTCCTTCCACCGCTTTCCCACGGTCAATGACCACTACCCCTGAATGAGCTAGCCAGAGATATAAGCTCTATCCACTAGAAATAGATACTCATTCTATCCCAGCATAATTCTTACTTACTTGTATGTAAGATTGGCGCTTGGAGTCAAATTGACGTCCATAAATATGCTGGGCGAGTAATAAGAGTACATTGCAGAACCAACTATATATATATAAATGTTCGCATCATAATTTTCGTTTAAAAAAAAAGAGCAGAAACTTAGATTTGAAATATGTAATAAATGTATACCACCTATATACATCATATGCTGGGTAAAAACCGTTACAATGGCGCACCAATGAAGGAGCTTTCAAAGAGTGGAAAGTAGGGGAGGGGGATAGAATACAAGTTAAATAAAACAGTTTACTATGGAGTTTTGCTTTATATGATTTTATATAAAAAAATACAGTATAAGAGCTATAAAATATAGCTTGTGTAGATGAATTATTGCTGGCAATTTTACTTTATCTATATTGAAATTAATTAGGTTAAAATCACATTCGAATTAATATTGCAGTATATATGTTTATGTATTGAACAGTCCATGAAAATTTTGTTGTTTGATTCACAGGGAAATAATATTATATATTTGAGTTTTATTTTCTGTTTAAGGTTTTTCTTAATATGTTAAATATTTAACTGCTTTTGACATTTACAAAAGTGAATAAATAAAACTTTCGTAATTTTTAATTTGATATAATTGAGAGTGATTAACTTTAGAAAGCATTGTACTGACTATGTTTTACATGAACTCTGATATATATACATCTAAACAATACATCTGAATTTTTTTTTGATCCGTTTCATATATGTGTATGCAATTATGAGATTAATATTTGTTGAACAGTTTTACCTATGAAAGGGTATATTATAATATACAGCTAGTGCTAGAAATCTGTGGATTCATTTTGAATAAGTTACTATTTTAGTTTAATAGGCAAAATAACATGAAATACTAATCATCTCGGTGAAATATAAAGAAAGAGATTAAGGAATGGGGTTGAAAGGAGCTAGATAGAAAAATTAGACAGAGGACATAGTACTTCGGGGATGGAAAGTTTTTTTTTTTTTATTTTTAGCATTATTGATAGGTGGTGGGTTAATATTTATAATATATTATATGTGATTTTATATGAAATTGAGTAAAAGAGAAAAGTAGCATTTTTTTTTGTTTCTTTTGTTTCGTGCGTGTAAGCTTAGAGAGTTAGTGAAGCGGTCTCACAATTCTGTCGGTGGATGGTGGGTATGGCTGCTGCTATTTCTGACATGGTCAACCTTTAACATAGGATGCAGGTGCTAAAAGCCTGTTAAATTCAAGCCAACAAGACTCCAAAGTGAGCATGGCAATTACATACAGTCCCACCTGTAAGACTCCAGAAGTGAGCAAGGTAGAGGGCAACCCATACAGAACCTGAAGGCTCAAAATAAGAGCCAGGTATCATTCTAACTATCTACACTCCTAAGACTCGGAAACAGCAGAGTATAGTTAGAAAAGTCCTTTTAATAAAAAAAAATAATAGTTTTTTTTTTAGACATAACAGGTTTTTTTTTTCCGGAGTCGTGTGAATACAGTCAGAATGGGGGTTAGCTATATGTTGTGCATCATAGGCAGTGTGCACATGAGTGGTGGTCGGATTCATTGTGTATTGTGAGGTTGTTGGTCATTTTACTATTTGGTTCTAAAGTTGCAGCAAGAAAGGGAAAAAGAGGCAAGGCAAGTCGATTCAAGAAGATATGTATTTTATTTTTAAAAATATTTAAAATTATTTTGGGTTTTAGGAGTGAGCCATTTAAATACTAAAATGGTATTTAAAGGCTTTCAAAGGGGAGGGGTATTATAACAAGGCTGAGTTTAAACCCTGTTCTAAGTCATAGAGCGATACCACTGAGCATACATATATACTCAAATCAAGTGTAATATTAAGTTAAATTATTGTTATTTTTTCTCGTTGTTGTTTTGTATGCGTGTGTGTATATATTTTAAGTAAGTAAATAAAATAGATTGAAACATAAGAGGGATCGAGGATTATATGGTTTGTGCTTTTATATTTTGTTTATACGCATGTTTATATTGCTGCATGAGTGAGTAAATGTAATAGTTTTGTAAAAAGAAATTGATTCCAAGATGGACAACTAAAGGAAAGATTTTACAAATTCTAAAAGATATGTTAATTGGAAATAAAGAATTCAGAAAGTTATAGATTGCTATCTCAATGAATAAAGCTATTTTAATTTAAAAAGAAATTGATTCCAAGATGGTCGACTAAGGAAAGATTTTACAAATTCTAAAAGATAAGTTAATTGCAAAGAAAGGCCCTGAAAAGTTGCAGATCGCTATCTTGAGACAAAGCCGTTTTAATTAATAAAAGAAAATGTTATAAATAAGAGACAATGAACAGTTGAGTGTGGATCTCAAGGTAAAATTGAAATTCCTGAACATAGATAAAAACAAAAAAAAAGTTATTGAAAAGATTTTCTATTTGCAAACCATGTGGTTTAATTAAAAAGAAGAGAACAATAGCATGATTAATTTGGAGTTGGAAAGCTGAACTTTGGGGGATTCTAGCATGGTGACTGCCATGAGCAGGATCGTAGGAAAATTAGTAAAAGAAAAAAAAGGTTATAGATCTTAAAATCATGAACAGGCTGGGGTAGAAGAACAGAATGGACCGGGCTATGCCATCCATCCTGCGGAGATACTATCGTCACTGTCCATGTAGGAGTGAAGCCCTTCCTAAAGTTATGGAAAGAACAGCATTCACTGGATGCCATTGATTGCCTTATGGAAGCCCACAAAAGAAATAAATCATTTACTCATAACATTGCAGCACGAAGCCAGTGGAAAATTACCATTAATCTACACCCGGGTGTGATAAAGTAGGTAAGTCAAATATATTCGTAAATGACAGTAACCTCTTGAATAAGAATATCTCAGTAAAATAATGCATAAAAGGGTTAAAAGTAAATAAAGAGACAGTTGAAATAACACCCTATATAACAATACGCCTAAATAGACAGGATAATGTCAGATTGCAGTTATTTTTCATGCTATGATATACATGTTTTGTTTGTTGCATTTATGAACTTATGCGAGTGTGTATTTACATGCGTGTCATTTAAGTATTTGGCACAAACCAATATCCAATTACTGGATTCTATTGGGTTTTATTATGTTTTTATATTAATAAATATTAGGTAGTGTTTTAAATATAATTGTATGTGTTTGGTGTTAATTTCTTAAAACAAAAAAAGTATAGATTACATAGTATAATTAAAGAGTAGCATTAAGAACAAAAGTAAGAAAGAAAAACGAATCGTTTATGCACTTCATGTGCATTTGACCTGTTCTCTCCATCTTTTTCCCACAGTCAATGACCACTACCCCTGAATGAGCTAGCCAGAGGTATAAGCTCTATCCACTAGAAATAGATACTCATTCTCTGCCAGCATAATTCTTACTTACTCGTAAGTAAGAATGGCGCTTGGGAGTCAAATTGATGTCCATAAATATGCTGGGTGAGTAATAAGAGTACATTGCAGAAACAACTATATATATATATATATACATGTTCGCATCATAATTTTCGTTTAAAAAAAAAGAGCAGAAACTTAGATTTGAAATACGTAATAAACGTATACCACCTATATACATCATATGCTGCCGGGTATAAACTGTTACAATATATATATATATATAGTGAAGTCCTTTGGTTTAACTGTGATTGTTGTAAATAGATGCAGATTATTTTTTAAAATTTATATTTAATTTAAACATTAAATATATTCTGAAATATTAAGATATTATTTAAAATTTCACTGATCGTAATGAATAAGTCTATGTGGGAAGAATATTTAATAATACAATTATAAAAGACAAAGATTTAAAGCAGCATTTATTTTTATTAAATACATTTTATGAAATTTTAAATATATCCTTTATATTCTATAATTAAATCTGAAATACATAATGGGGAAAAACTTGCAATTTATTTTCAAAAAGTCAATTAAGGATTAAATATTTGGATAAACATGTAATTATCTTGACCTATAAATAATTAATTTAAAGGCTAAGTCACTGATAAACAAGTATTTAGAGCAATTAAGTCGTTTATCAGACAATGTAAAAAGAATGACCATCATAGTAAGATTTCTTAAAAAATAAAAGAATTCATGTATCGATTTTGGAAATATGATTTTAAAATCATGAACAAGTAAATGTAAAGGAAATCATTTCCTAATATAATCCATTGCAGATGTTCAATTTTGTGTTTGTTTTACTCCTGAGTCTTCTGTAGTTCAGTTTTTAGAGAGAGAAGGCCAACAAAAAACATAAGTGGATTTATAAAATTAATCATCATAAAATCTTATAGAATCAACAGCAAAAAGATTGGTAGAATTGCATACCATAACAATATAAAATCAAGAATGTTTCAATCAATATATAAGGCTAAAAGAACCTAATTGTTTGCAAACAAGTAACCATCCTGCAAAATTGAGTACAGTATAAAGAATCTTGAAGAAATGGTCATTGAAGAATATATTCCATTATATGGATAAAAAGAAGTTATAACAACGAGAATTGTTTATATGCAATAATAACCTTCCTTAAAAGAAATAATAATATGCCATAAAGTCTGAAGAGAAAAAAGTCAAGAAGTTTAATTTTTTACAAAATTGCAAAAAAACCCTAAAATATTTACGGATTAAAAATAAATAGATTTCTGAAAGCTTTTCACTGCAAGCCAAAAATTTAAATTATATATATATATATATATATATATTGTGAATTG